>APFE031263772.1:2801-152820 GCA_000404065.3 Pinus taeda | reverse complement strand
AATAATATTTTAATAAATCATAAAGTGATATCTTTAATTAAATTTGAAATGCTTATATACGTGACCATAACAGTCTGATAGACGAGGTAGGACATGGAAGGTGTCACCCGCAGATTAAGCGGTGGGTTGCTGATAAAAGGGCGGCCACCTGCTAAGAAGCCTGATAAAACCACCGAGCAGAAGGTTACGGAAGGGGGACGGAAGGAAGGGAAAGAACAGGGGAAGAAATTCTAAAGGAGGAGGAACACCATCTAAGGAAATTATCCACTGGAAGAACTTGAGTTGTTCTGAGGTTCTGGGCACGGGGGAACAATTGACTTCTATTAAGAAGCTTACTAGATTGAGCAGCCAAGTTCTGCTCAGTTTGGCTGAGTGGATTCAGTCGTTTGGTAACTGTAGCAGCGTAGCTAGAGGTATCTTCAACGGCAAGGACACAGCTTATTCAACCGCAGAGGCACAGGTAGGTACCTCAGCAGTTCTGTTAATTGATTTTGTCAAATTTCAGGAAATTGTTTACAGGTTCATGATAAATCCCTTACTGTTTGATAAATCCCTTACTGTTTTTCTTTGCATCTGTTTTCGGCTCTTACAAAACACAATTAAGCTGCCGATTTTCAAGGGCATACGTAGCGAAGATACAAAGCAGTTCTGGTTTGTTGTGAATGTTGTGTGGACAAAGCAACAAATTACTGATGACAATATAAAGAAGGCATAATTGGTTACCACTCTACAGGATCGCGCACTGACTTGGTATATTAAGTATTATTCTGATAATCCTCTGGCATCACCAGTAGATACTAAGGCTACTTTAAACAAAGAGTTTAGTAAGCCTAAGTCTGACTTGCAGTCAGCAGTTGGATTTAAGGAAATCATGATGAGGGTTGATAAGATGCCATGGGAATTAAATAAAAGGTTGAAATGTGTGATTCGAGAATCAAACATGCAGCTCACAGACATTCAACATCGCAAATGGTTTATATATTCACTTATTCCCCACCTAAGGATGCTCTATCACAACAGAAGATAGGAACACACGTGGAAGCCTTGGATATTGTAATGAGGTTGCATGCAACGCCCATTCAGGATGTGACTTTGGGGATACAAAATATTCACTCTCAGTTACAGAGCCTCTACTTAGAATTGCAGATCTTGAAGAAAGACAAGGAGACTAAACCAGAGGTGTGCATAGAAGTTTGGTGTCTGAAGTGTAAGAACCAGGGGCAAGATAAAGACCATTTCCCCGTATTCGCAAATTATACTACAGGAGGGGGACCAATTCCCTTGAAGCCAAAAGTTGCAGCAGGACAGAGTGTGGGGGTCATGCTATGGTGTGTTATTTGTCAGGTTGTTGGACAACATGTGACAGATAACTGCCATTTGCTTCAAAAGTTTATCCAAACACCGCAGCAGTTGTTATGTACCTTTTGCAAATCAATGGGCCAAGATTAGCGCCATTGTCGTAGCTATGAGCTGATGATGGAAAGAACACCTACATACTAGATGCAAGCAGAAACTTGACCTCTAGAGCAGGGTGCCGAAGGAGTGCGCGAAGGATATCAAGGACGAGGCCGAGGCTGAGGGGGAAGAGGGCCTGGTAGAGGCCGGGAGCAGGTTATTTGTTACAACTATGGAACACCATGGCACTATGCATGGGAGTGTCAGAATCAGACACGCCCGTCGTCAATATTGTAGCAAGTTTGACCACACTATAGAAGAATGCTCGGTGTTGATAGCTAAGATGCAGGAGAAGAAGGCGCAGCCTCAGCAACCTACGCAGAACTTATAGATGATGAGAGCTAAGCCCCGCGAGGAAGATAAAAGCGTGAATATAGTGTTAAGAAGTGGAATAACGACTAATGATGATAAAGGTAAACAACCTGAAGAGGACGGATGGGTCCGCAAGGCCCCAAAAAAGGAAGTGGGTTTTGATCTGAATCGCTAGAAGGAAACATTTATGGAGGCCAAGAAAAGCTTTGCTGAGGCATCCACCTCAGGAAATGAGGACAAGATGAAAGACACCAGCATGCCTATAGAGGTTGATCCCTCTGTGCTTACTATGTTTTTGGAAACCTGCATAAAACTGTTGCACGATAGCAAAGTTGTGGAAGGCCTACAAGAGTTAATAAAAAAATGCGCCAGCAAAGAAAAGGTCCCTAATGGACACCAAGTTGTCAGAAAAATTGGCAAACATAAGGCAAGAATAGGACGTGAGATGAGGCTCATCACACAAATAGGATATTACGAGATGGACCAAGTCATTTTGGATCTGGGGTCTGATGCGAACATTTTTCCAAATAAAACATGCGAAAGAATGGGGAGACCTGCACTTCAGTGGTCTCCAATTCAGCTCAGAATGGCGAACTAGCAGAAGATCATCCCTATGGGACGATTATATGGAGTCACAGTTGATATAGAAGGTGTGAGCGCAATGGCTGACTTTGAGGTGATAGAGATCATTTATGAGAGGTGATAGAGATCATTTATGAGAGTAATCCATAATCTCCTAGGAATTGACTGGGCCATTGACATGAATGGGGTCATCAATCTGAAGAAGAGGACAATGTCGTTTGAAAGGAAATCACTTTGGGTTATAGTGTCGTTGCACCCTGCAGAAGGAGTGCACTACACTGAACCAGTCCGCGATTATGAAGAAAGTAAGGATGAATTGGATCAAATCTATAAAATAACAACGTGAGACTAGGATTGGATCAATCCGACGGCAAATGGACAAATTTCATGGGACCGGGAAAGTTCCTGCACCTATTTAGAGGAAGAGTTGGAGCATTGGCTGAATCATCTGCATGACGTATCTACACCGCACTACAATATGATGACAAAATCGTTATGTTGTCTTTTGTCGGAGGTAAGGAATTTACCCTATTATGATGGTTTAACTGACGTGGATAAGTTTTCGGATGCATTTGAGCATGAAGTCCCTGGGGATCACTACTTCCAAGCATTATATTTGGCACTACACGCTACGCCCGCACACTAGTGGGGTACGCACAAGGATAGCTTTGCTGGATGGCAGGATTACAGAAGAATGATGAGGTTATGGTTTGGGCACCCTAACATTAGATTGACTGAGAAAAATAGTGGGAAGGATGATCTGTGCGATCACCTAGCACAATGGACTAAAGCATGGGGGACAGAACCGCAGCCGTAGTGGATACACATATTCTGCCATACTTTGGACACAATTCCCATGAACTGGTATCTGGAAACGGAGCTCTGCCATGGAACCGTGAAGTGGGATATTTTAAGGGAAGGGTTCTTGTTGACCTTCAATTTTGAAGATGGCTTCGCCAGTATCGATGAAGCCCTACAAGAGATTAAGGCAATTATCTTTAGAGCACCACAAGAACCTGTGGAGTGGGTCCAACTAGACTGGAGTACCCAGCTGTGCCATGCACTGGAATGCTATAATGTGACCACTGAAGAAGAGGATGACGATCCAAGAAATATTAATATTATATAGGCAGAAGGTTATTGTGAAATCGAGGGCCCACAAATAAACAACCCGGACATCACCACACCATTGAAGACAAAGCAAGTAAACATTGGGACTGAAGCAGAACCGAAGTTTGCCAACATTAGAGATTATTGGGGCGATGCTACTGTGGATAAAGTCGTTGAGTTACCCCACAAATATTAGGATCTATTTCCTACCAAGTTTTCGGATTTGAAGGGCATAATTGGTGATTTGGGCCTTAGGAAGATTACTTTGAATCTCGATGTGAAGCCTATTAAGTAAATATTGTATCACCTTAATCCTAAATACAAGGAAAAGGTTCACCAGGAGTTAGATAAGAAGCTAGAAGTAGGCATCATAGAACCCGTTGAAGAATCTGATTGGGTGAGCCTGATGGTGGTTCAAGAGAAGAAACAGAAGGGTGAGATAAGGATTTGCATAGATTTCTGGAAGCTTAGTGACGAATGTGTCCATGACCCATTCTCGACACCATTTATAGATGAAGTGTTGGACAATGTTGGAGGGCAGGATGCCTACTCATTTACTGACAGGTTTTCTAGGTATCATCAGATCAAGATCGCATCTGAGGATAGGAGCAAAATGACCTTCACGACAGAAAGGGGTTGTTTTCAATACACTGTGATGTATTTTGGACTCAATAATGCACTTGCAATATTTTCTCAGTAGTCATAGTGGTGTTCAAGGATTTCATTCATAAGTTCTAGAAGTGTAATTTGATGACTGGATGGTGTTCGAATTAGCAAAGTGCCATGTAGCAAGTATGCACCTGATGTTGGATACGTGTCGCAAATATCATATCACGCTGAATTTGAAGAAATTCCTATTTGGTGTTCCCTTTGGAATTTTGGTGGGTCATGTGGTCTACAAGAAAGCGCTGATGCTGGACCCTGCCAAGATTGTGGTGATAGTGAATCTAGAGGCCCTAAGAAGTGTTAAGCAGCTGCGCACAAATCTAGGACATACGAGATATTACATAAAATTTATCAAATCATATGCTCATATTACCACACCTATGGAGAAACTATTGAAGAAGGATGCAACATTTTGTTGGGATGAAGAATGTCAATGCAAATTAGATGTCTTGAAAGAAAAGATAGTCACTGCGCCGATCTTGGTATTCCTAAATTAGAAGAAGGAATTTCATGTACATGTGGATGCCTCTTGCATTGCATTGGGTGCAGTGTTAATGCAAGATAATGAAGGAGAAATGGACCATCTTATAGCCTTTGCGAGTAGGAAATTATCGAAGGCCAAGAAGAATTACTCAACGACTAAGCACAAAGGATTGGCCATGGTGTACGCACTCCAAAAGTTTAGGCACTATCTGTTAGGAGGTCATTTCAAGATGTACATAGATCATTATGCTTTGAAGTACCTGGTCAATAAGCTTGTGTTGGGGGGGAAGATTTGTAGATGGTTGCTACTATTCCAGGAATACGACTTTGAAGTAATTGTAAAACCAGGAAGGTTAAATGCAGGGCTTGACCATCTGTCGTGGATCGAAACAGGAGAGGAGCCTAATAATTTGCAGGAAGGGTTTCCAGATGTGCATCTCTTCGTGGTGCACATAGCGGATAATCATTTTGCAGATATTATCCACTTTTTTACTATGAGGATGGAACTGAAAGGGTATACAAGTCAAAAAAAAAAGGAACTAGTAGTGTGCACGACAAACTTTTCAGTTATTGTCGGAAATATGTATAAGATGGGTGTAGATGAAATATTGCAAAGATATGTGCTAGATTTTGAGAGAAATAGCATTCTCGGTGAAGCTCATGGAGCGGCTGCAGGAGGACATTTTGTAGGAAAGGAAACTGCACAAAAGATTTTGCGCACAGGTCTTTGGTGGCCAACGTTGCACAAGCATTCCAAGGTGTATTGTAAAGCATGGGATGCATGTCAACGAATGGGCAGACCCTCACGGAGAGATGAATTTCCATTACAACCTCAAGTATCATTGCAGCCATTTGAAAAATGGGTGATTGATTTTGTTGGGCCAATTCAGCCCCCAGGGAAGAAAACTAGGGCGTGCTATATCATCACCACAATGGAGTATCTTAACAAATGGGTAGAATCGCAGCCAGCTAAGGATTGTACATGGGCTACAATAGCAAAGTTTTTTTTTTAATATGTCTTAACTAGATTTGGTTGCCCGAAAGTGTTGATGAGCGACAGAGGTACGCACTTTCTAAATGAAATAATCAACGCGTTGACTGAAGAATTCCAGGTTTATGATCAAAAGAGTACACCGTATCACCCACAAGCCAATGGAAATGTTGAAGCCTTCAACAAGATTTTGGCAAAAATGCTAACGAAGATCTGCAATGCGCAGCGAAATGACTGGGATGTGTGCATACCTGCAGCACTATGGGCATATATGACAACTTACAAAAAGCTAATAGGACAAATGTCGTTCAAATTGGTCTATGGTGTAGAATTTGTAATTCCGATGGAGTATATTGTGCCTAGTCTGTGCATAGCAGCTCTCACAAGTGTGGTGGATTGCAAAGCCCTAGAGGATCAGCTCGTGTAGCTGATGGAGCTTGAAGAGGACCGATTCTTGGCAGGATTCCATCAGCAAGTACATAAGGAATGTGAAAAAGCATGGCACAATCGCCACATCAAACTTCGCATGTTCAAGGTAAATGATCTTGTCTTGTTATATGATAGTAAATTAACTAAGTTCTTGGGGAAATTTTAGATGCAATGGCTAGGGCCATATATTATCAAAGAAATTACAGATGGAGGTCAGCTCGCGAAGATGAATGGAGAACCTAATCCGAGAAGAGTGAATGGGAGCCAATTGAAGCTATATACAGGGGATGTTGTGCAATCACTATATGGCAGCAAGACAATCTTAGTGGTCTAGGCAGTTGCAAGGGAGCGCAGGACTATAAACTACACTGCCAGGGTTGGAGGACTACACAGCAAGCGAGTTGCATGGAAAATGGTGAAGTTGCAACTTATGAAGCTACGTGCAGGCAGCTGCACCATGGAGATAGGCGCCACACAACACAGTAGAAAAGTGATAGTTGGAGTCACTATTCATGACTTAATAGCTATAAGATGGTTAAGAGGAGCAGGCTAGGGGCATTTAAGGCAAAAATATTTGAAGATCTACCACCAAAACAATATTAATTGTCAAAATTTGGGGGGAACGATCGGATTTGAATTCAAAACTCGCTATAAATTCTGCTTGCTAGCCCAACAGAGAGCACTTTGTGCCCTTAGAGTCGTTGTTGAAATTTGTTGTCTATTGCTCATGAGTCAAGCGATTTGGGAGGAATTCTTCGCACACACAGACATTTCTCGTGAAGCCCTTGAGTTGTTTATGGAGAGGATGACTGCCACCAACCCCGCAAAGCCTTGAGTTTGGAAGCAACTGTATCTGACGCTCCAGGACCTGAAGTATCCAGTGTTGAAGCTACGCCTACAATGCCCATGACACCGAGGTCACTAAGGCCAAAATAGCCCATGGTGAAAGAAAAGCAACCTGCAGCAAAGGAACAACAAAAAAAGCCAGTGTAGGTACACACTTCCCCAAGGAAGCATATCACAACACCAACACAGAAGAAAGATAAGCAACCAGCAAAAGGTAAGTAGAAGTTTGTAGACCTTGAGGTGGAAGAAGGCCTGGGAACCGAAGACATCAATGCCAAAAGAGCGGAACCTATAACAAAGCTACTTGGTATATCCCTCCGAGAAAGGGAAAGGTAAAGAACCAAAGGACCCAAACTCGGAGAAATTCACCATTTCCATGCCCCTGCTACCTGAGAATGTTCCTTTTGGAGGCTCGCGACTCATGCGAATCCCACTATTGAATATGGAGGATTGGGACCTCGCGGATCATGCTAAGTTCCCACACTTAGCGACAGATAAATACATGAAGAGAGTTTATTGCAAGGAAACAAGTGTTACAATGCTAGAAATGGAGGAATGGGTTTGTGGTGTTGAGTAATCAGGATTTCTCAACTTGCTATGGGTGCCACATTACCACCGCATGCCCATTAACACAATTTGTGTAAGCCAGCTACTTACATTGGTGCACGATGGGTTCCTATGGCTAGGAGGGCCTATACCCATCACAAATATGCTCATTCATAGGATTATGCACCTGCCATATGAAGGTCTAAACCCGGACAAGGAGTTTGGTGGAAAGACGGGGGAGAAGGAGCTTGTAGAAAGAATGAAGAAAGAGTACGAACTTGTAAAGAAGTCGCGCAGGTACTCAATTTTATCCATCTCAGACCCCGCAGTTCAATTGGCTGCGCAGATATTAGTAGGAAAGGTGATGATGAAATGCCATGCAAATGAAGTTTCAGCACCCGCAGTGTCCCTAGTTGCACATTAAATGAAGGTTGGCAATTCAATTGGTCCAGATACATCTGTTAGGAGTTCCTTGCAAACTGCTAAGAGGTCCATGATGAAACCAAGTTGTTTCATTACGCTTGGTTATTGTTGTCTATTTTGTTGGTTGCATGGGAACTGTCAGAGGATAGCTAGTTTCCTCTGCTTGAGGAAGGATTGTTGGAGGTGATGCAATTCACCTCCTTATGGGCTACCAAGGACCCCACAGGAATCATCGAGACAAAAATCTTTTGGGTCCTGATGGAAGCGAGTCTCTGCATTGTCGTTAACTAGCATCTGAGGTTGTCCCCAACCTTGTACATGCAGCTGTCAGCCTACGCAACATTCAACGCTGACTTCCATAGGGTGTATATCTAGGAGTGGAAGGATCTAGAGTATAAGTGGAATGACTTGCCATATTTGGTAACAAAAACGGATGTACAAGAGGTGGTAGCAAGATGGCCCATAGAATGGCGTGCCCCTTCAGATCTCGCTGTTGGGCCAAGCACGAGTGTGGAGAGTGTTGCAGCGAAGAAAAGGAAGGAGGCAGCTAAGCAAGTTGTGCAAAACCTGGCCATGCAGAGAAAGAAGGATGCTGCAAAGAAGGCCCATGTTGAGAAGAAACACATTGCCAAGGAGAAGGTATAACAATAGTAGTGCGAGTCCCAGAAAGGTGGAAAATCACCTTTGCCAGAAACAAAAACAAAATATCTTACAAGACAAGGCGGTCGAGGTGAGGAAGGGCAGCGCACCCCCTTCATTTTGAAAAGGCATGAACTGGGGCTACAAGGTGGATCACGGAAGAAGAAGAAAACTCAGAAAACATAGGTTGATCCCATGGTGCTCACAGAAAGTGATCTGGATGAGACCAGTGATAAATTCAGGAACGCTACAATAGAAGTACTGCAGCAGTTGGAACAATAATACATGCATACATTGGGAGGAGTTCAGAAGGATCTCCGAGAGTTGCAGCTCCAAGAAACCAAAATCCAAGAAGATGTTGGGAAGGTGAGCGGCCCTCAAGGTAGTTTGGCGTAGGGTAAAAGTACAGTCGTGAAGATGGTTCCATGGCCACAGGATGTGCGAGTCTTCCCCTTGCCTGCAGGTTCAGTCCGCGCCGACACCAACGAAAAGCGTGCCCTCTTTGACAAGGTCCCAAATATGGGCATGAACCCTGCCAAAATATCACTGGAGTCATTGCATGCATTACTACAGGGAGTCGTGGAAGAGCTTCGCATCATGAAACAGTGAGCACTCAGTGTTGTCAGTGAAATCAAAGTCAATAACCAGTAGTTGTTCGTTGAAAAGACAAAGGTTCTTTAGGAGAAGGAGACACTCCAGGGGCACAATTCACTACTGGAGTCAGCAGTCGCGGAGGCATGCAGGACAATGCTTGAGCTTCATATCCACGAGGACGCACAGCCAGAAGCAAAGATCAAAAAACTAGTTGCTGATGTGCACGAAGCCAAAGATAAGGTTAACCAAGTTCAATTTGAACTCAACCTGAAGATCACCGAGCTGCAATTAAAATTGTATCCCACTACTCCCCCGAAGGTCCAGGAGTAGTGCAGAGCCACGATCAAGGAAGGGTTGGCCACTCTAAATGCCACATTTGCAGACTGCACAGCATTATTTGAGCAAACCATGGAGTTGGTAGCAAATTTGCAGGAGGATCCGAACCTGCAGACACTAAATACAGAGGTCAGGAAGCTGTAGCGGTAGTACAATGAAGTTAGAGCAACGGTGCGCTCCATCGCACTAGCGCAATGCCTAACCAAATTACAAGAGGGAAAGAAGTTCCTTGCACAAGTAGAGGAAGCATAGAAGAAGGAGGCCTTGCTAAAGGCCAGATTGCAGCCATGGTTGGAAGAGGCTTATCAAGTCACGACCACCATCCAAGACAAGCTTAAAGGCTTGCAACAGATGCAACAGACAATGAGGTTGGTCGCAGAAGGACCAGCTATAGAAAAGTTAGTCGAGGAGGTCAAAAAGGAAACTACACAGAGCATTGTCGAGGTTGCAATAATTCAGGTAGAGCTAGGGGATCTTCGTAGCAAGATCACAGCGCCAGCTGAGTGACTCGAGGGCGAGTCACGATCTTTGTGTTAGGGGCCTGTTGGGATGGGGTCACCTGGGTCAGTTTTGGGGTTAAAATAACCCAAGTTTTGATGTATTTTTTGTAACTAATGCAAAATCTCTATGATTTGTGGATGCGAAGCGCGTAGATGATTAAGAGTCAAAGGGGTTTCATCCCTTGATTATGTAAATTTTGAGTCTATTTTGAGACCCACCCATGGTTCGCGTACAATGGGATTGTATGAAAAAGGGTATAAATAGGTGTGTCTTAAGGACTCTAGGGCATAATTTGAGATGTAATGGGTATATAGAAGAGAATTGATAGTGCAGAGAAGTGGGTTAGATAGGAGAGAAATGATCTACAATTAAGTGCGCAGAGGCCTAGGTAGAGTGTGCAACTAAGTGTGCAGATCCCTGCAGTTGTGATGGGTAGTTTTGAGTTTGTAAAGTTGAATTGAAGATAAATAAAGAAAGTTACCAAAGAAACCCTATGTATATTTGTTTATCTCTATTTACTTCTGTTTACGGTATATGATGTGGATAAATAAGGTGTTTATGAAATATTGATCTAACGATGTCTGACTCTCTCGAATAAGTTTTAATAAATGTACGCAATGCATGTTAAGTACTTTCACGAAGACTATGATTAATTATGTTATGTTTACTAACTAACTTAAGTAGATATGCACGAAGACTAATGTAGGATTGTTCCCTGATACATGTAAGTGGATAAATCAACTGTTAAGAGTCCGCAAAGGCTGATCGCAGAACTTCACAAAGCTCTGAAGGCTGTTTTAGTAGAGTTGTAGTACTGAGCCCTAAGGGCTTATCAATATACGAGAAGTCAAATCTGAGGCACTAAAATACATCACACTCGTCTCTGGATGCAAAAAATAGGTTCTTGCATCCCCCCATACTGCTTCGGGTGAGACTGCGGCCCACGCTATGCGGGTTGTTTCTGAAAGCGCCAGTAGTGTAGGGATTTTTTGGTTGGTGCAACTAACTTTGAACATGGGTCAAGACCCCCTAAACCAACAAACATTGACTTAACTTGGGCTATAATCTCTTTTTTAGACTCATGTAATGGCTCTGCATGTGCCACTTTTGTAATTCTATTAGTACCAAAAATAACATCTATCCTCTCGTCGATTGTTGTCTTCTCTTCCCCAGTAGCAAAATATTCTTTTGTTTCCTAAAAAGCACTAGTCAACAAGAGTTCTAATACCATTTGTTAAAATATAGCCAAATAGATATATATTTGCTGAGAAAAAAAATATTGAAAACAAGCAGTAACACAAAACATAAACATAATGCACAAAAAGTATATTTTGGGGAAACACAAACTCCAGGGAAAAACCTAGCTAATGGAATTCCATTGGATCCATTGGTCAAAAACCTAGCCAAGCTAGCTGAGTGAGCCTTCACCACTCACATCCCTTGGCTCATCACAATTGAGTCTTCACCTAGCCTTTTAAAGGCTTCATTACATGAATTCCATAGGCACGAAACCACAGGCACACAAAACCATGTGCCCAAAACCACCACTATTTGACTCGCTCAACTTTGACTCTTTCCCTAAGTCAAGTTTACCTAACACTAAGTGCTCCTAATCTATATTGTGACATAGATCTACTTTGTATTTTCTTATGGATATGATCTTATATTTGATATGGATTCAGTATGTAACTTCTTTTGTGGTCATAGTTTAATTATTATGTAATTATGGATCTGTAGTATATTTATTTTGTTTTCATGCTTATTGTTACATCTGAGCACGGGTATGCCTACCTGAAGGGTGATTATATTTAATAAGTTGATTTTATTGTAGGCAATTTTCAAATCCTTGATCCACAAAATTCAACCATTAGTTCCTCTTCTTACCTCATACATTAGGGGGGAATTTGTTATACTTGTATTTGGCACCATTATCCAAGAAAATATATAATGAGCCAAAATACATACTTGTGTTAAGATGTAGTACCTCACAAAAGGTTTTTTCTTCAAAATGACATCTAGATCATGCTTGTTCCTAAGGATATATGAAATTCTCACAATTTTCATAGGGAACATACATGATGAGTTGTAGTTTCCATTAGAAAATCTATGACCACCCCTTTAATGCTTTGAAAATATACGAATCTCAACGAATGATCAAATATATGAGGTGGAAAAGCCAAAAACTATGAGTGGAGATTGTGCATGGATTACACATGCATGACATGAATTCCATTTAGAAATGATATTATCACCTCAAGATCCTATAAATAAAGGAATCAAATCCAATGGATGGGAATCTAATGATAAGCATCCTTATGTTGGAGAATCTTAGTTAAATTATTTCTAGGAAAATATATCTACGTTGCGTGAGAAGTAGGCATTAAGTTCTTGCGCAAGGATCAATTACTCATTAAGTTGGCTATATCACATAATAAAGTTCCCAAATTGTGTTGAGAGATAGATGAATACTTATGGATAGGAACAAGATCTAGATATTTTAGAAGGAAGTAAATAAATACATATCTATTTTGTTGATCATTTGTCATACTTATTGAGGTTTTGAGTAGGATATTTTTCTCTTGAGTAACTAGATTAAGATTTCATTATGCATGTTACACAGGGGCTTCATTGGGGGAGAAATACCATACCACATGCATTCATATTGGGGAATATTTATTCAGGAAAAACTGACACAATATATTGAGCATATAAATGGGGTAAAGGGTTTTTATATTGGCAGGTATAAAAATTGGAGCTCAAAGTTATAAAAGGGTATAAAAAATGTTAATGAAAAGATGGATACCTACAATATCTAGTGAAATTAGGGTTATTTTATTTGGGAAGGTGTATTGAGTTCATATTGGTAGGGGGTTAAATAATATGATTTTTAGAAGTATTTTCCAATATGTAGTCAAATTAAGGGTATTATTTAGTATGCCACGAATGCACGTGATATGTAAAAGGTTCATTGAGTGAAGCACCCGTGGCATGTTTATCTATGTCCATAAATGAAGAATGTGGAAGTTATTTTATATCTACTTGTGTTTTTCTATTAGTGATACACTAGAGTTGTATCAAGTTCAATCAAAGCTTGTGTAACACTAAGGAAAATCTTCATTAACCAAGTTCCCTACTCTACTTATTTATCATTTATTTCTTAGCATTCATGTAAGTGTTAGGGAATGAATGTTTTTTATCTATCTCAATCTATTTTTCAATGTGTCTCACCTTATCATTGAAGGTTTTTCCTCATAGATATTATTTCCCTTCACACTTACCACTCTTCAATGCCACTTTTTCCCAAATTTCTCCCATTCTTCCACCACATAATCATCCTTAATATGTGGCCTACACCCCATCTACTTAATTTGACTCATCATCACTATGACACATTAGCATATAAGGTCCACTATTTAATCCTAAGGTGATTTATGGCCTTCATTATTATATGATCATATTTTTTTATTATCATTTTCTTGGAAGAAAATCAATCTACCAAATTAGCCCTATATTTGAAATTTGGCGTTCAACAACATCAATTATAGGTCAACTACCAACATTTCCTAGTATAGGATTCCACATTAGCCACCTACCAACTTATTCATCTAATATCTTGATATAATTTCAAGCCCATCATCAACATTTTAAACTCCTAACATGATTGAATTAAGCATTTTTTTTATCTGACTTCAAACTTTACGCAATTTTCCATGGAGATGATCTTCATATCTCCTGAATTACATGAATCACATTTCCAAAACTTGTCTATATGATTTTAACCACACTTCAATATGAACATTAGGTCCTCGAATATAATAATGGGAAGCTTTAACCATATTTACCCAAACAATTCTAATTGAAATTTTGCTAAAAATATATCCTATAAGCTACATTTTCCCTAGTTTCCATTAAGACATTTTGTCAAGTACATTTTATGTGAATTGTAAATTCTTCCTATATGCTCAAATATAGCACATTCCACCCCAATGATTTAGCTAGAAGATCTGCTACCACACTGTGATATTCCCTCGCACAAATTATAGTCATAGGATGTGTAGTCATGATATATGCTTCTCACATGAACCTCTCAAAAAGGACCATAATTTAATAAAATACATGTCAAGAATAATCATACACAATAGGCAAGATACATTGATTTTCATAACATAAAATAAACATAAATTTCCTATATTCATATCAAATTATGATCAAGCAAATATGTTTTAATGAAAGAGAGTCTAAGAAATTGGCCATGTAAGAGCTATTCCAACCAACCATAAGTATCTAGTGAAAGTACTACCCTCAAGCTAGGATATGAGGCCACCAAGATGAAGGAAATAATACATGCTTCTCTTTTTCTCTTAGCCCAACCCATTTTTTGTCATGCCTAGCAAATTTTCTCACTAGAGAGCACTATATGCATATCATCCATCCATCAATATGTAAGGAACTCTCTTATGGTTCCCCGCACAACACAAGGAGTATTTTATCCTTCTATGCTCACAATTTCCTTAGAAATATTATTCCCTCTATTGCTCTTTGTGTGGTAAAAAATAGCCCAATCTATTGTATGATTTGTAATATCAATAATTGGTTTTGAAGCATCCAAATAGTAGCTAATTCATAATGGGTGAAGATTTCCTAACTTTTCTATCCTCCATTATCACCTATAACCATCACTCTTTAATTAAAAGCTTACATTTTTCTTTTAACATTGTTAATTTTAGTCAATTTCCCAATTTCTATATGGATAGCAATGGATAACACAACATGAGCAACCTAGAGAATTAAGGTGAGAGTTCTGTAATGAATGCTATAGTTAATGAAACTTGGGAGGATTAATGAAAATGACGATTGTTGTTACTTCTAACTACAAGAATGGAGGACTCTTACAATTCCCATAACAATTGTACTCAACCCTTCCATAAATATGTGAGAGGACTTTCCCAACAACTTCTCACATGCATTCAATGATTGATTTATAGGTAAAATAATGTATATGTATTCATTTATGACGTGTGGTGGAACAATATATGAATTATAAGGCTAATACTTGGCAATGGAGGATTCACCTTCCCATATGCCCCCTTTTCCTCCTCCCCGGTAGTGGAATCATAACCCCTTTGTATACTTCATAAACATATCAGCCCATTATATATTATATGTTATGCTGGGAAATTATGTGTTATAATTCCAACATTAAATTATCAATCTGGGGTCGTAAGTCTTAGAGGCACAAGCACAGATAATGCATGATCAGAGAATTTAACCTAAACTAGGGTATGAAATCAAATTATTGTCTAAGTACATAATCGTTCAAGCTATCTCTAAGCACACAAACTAAAGAAAATAAGTTTATCAAACTAAATCCTTAAACCTTAATCACTACTCTACTTACATCACTAATTAAAAACTCACTCATTAGAAAAGAAAACAAGCAACTAGTCTAACAAAGTTTCAAAATGATCACACTTGCTTTATAACCTAAAGGAATTCAATTCTCACCTAATAAATATTAAAGGACTCACTCATCAAACCCTACATAATATATTTTAACTCTATTCAATCACTCGTTTAAGAAAGAAAATTGCAACTAAGAATGGCTTGCTATAATGCAGAACTCAAACAAATTATTCCCAAACACTATTCCTCTTGATAATAAAATCACATTGACATGCTAACCATGAAATGCTGAGAAGCTAATTACAAAATTAAAACTATGCTTAATGAAAGAAAAATTCATTTAACACGCTTTGGTGCTAATCGAAAACAAAGAATCCTATTCTAAAAGCATGCAGACTAAATCTAAATCTTAAGTCTCACAAATCTACTACTTTACTTAATCATCAAAAGGCTAAATTACTGCAATGACCATTTCAAGACTAAATTACTTCACCTGCAATGTCAATTCAAACCTAGACTACTCCTAATTGAAATCGAATGTTGTAACTACCAATTCAAACTGTATCTAATGGAAAGCCATTCTAATCAAACTCAAAATGCCTTACTGCAAAACTCAGCTATAAAACAAATGTTCAATCTTCTAACTGCATAAGAAAAATTCCACTCTTGAGGTTAACTACATCACACGTATTTCAGAAATCGTTTCAACTTATAAATAACTCTAAATTACATTCCATAATAATGACACTCTTAACTGTGCTATCCTGATGCGTTCATGCTCATTCATTAAAACGATAGAGTTATACGTTTTCAAATGACCATACAAGAGCATATTTTAATGATAACGATTTATAATGCCATATTCTAGTAAAAGCAACCCTTTAGAGAAATCAATAACTGAGGCAAGAAATATCTTAACATTTATGATCAATATAAGTCTTAATTACAAGATCAACAATGAATATTCAAACACTCTACTGATCAACCATTTGAATTCAAATAAATGAAAAATAACTACGCGGAAACACACAATTTCCTAATCTACGCTAGCTATTGAGCTTGGTTCCTGTTGTGGTGGACCCTCCCATGCTTGGAGCGAGCTAATCTACTTCAGTAAAATGGAGATCAAAACATAAATACTATGACTCACAGTAAGATATGCCTAAATCGATTTGATATAGAGCTTAAAGACATCCATACATAATTTGAAATCTTCCGAAACAGGGTTTGTAAAATTAACAGCAACAGAACATTACATCCTCCTCCCAGCGTACATGGAGAGCTTTGGCTTTATACAGAGTTGTTGATGAAAACAAAGCATAACTATTTGCCAAAGAAAACATAACAACAAACTAAAAGATGCAATATCTAATTCTTATGGAGAGCCTTCAAATAGCCTATGGTTGGATTTATTCTGGTCAATGCATGGATGGAGGAACCACTTCCATATTTAGCACAAGGTTGTTCAGCAAAAGGCATTCAGGACCAAACCCAGCTTGACCCGTTCAAACCGTTCACGTTCAATGCGAATCTGTAATTAAGATTTTGTACTTAAGAATTGTTTTGTCCTTAACTTCCTTTTGGTGATGAATTTTTCCAAATGGTTTTTGGGTTATATGAAAGAGGTTATTTTGAGCATGATGCAAGTCTTATAATGTTGAAGTTCTTCGCCATTTGATCACAAACTTCATATTTTCACCTACAACAATTTCATTCCATACTCAACCTTGTAGTAATTAGTTTAACTGACTTGTGAAGAATTTCGGCAATGGAACCCCGCTACAAAGGAACTTAGAAAAACCGTCATTAGAAAATCATGGAAAAAACATATTTAATCATAGAAGAGTCAAGAAAACTAATGATAACTAACCATAGAGTGTAATATATGTACTTGGCGACAAGTTATGGAATTACGGTATGAAATGAGTTAAAAATAAATGAATATTGATTATGAATGGTGGTATTGTATGATGAAAACATGGGCATATTTAAGGCCCAACATGCTATTATTAATATTTCCATATCTTCAATCCACATGTTTATATTTACATTGTACATTAATGTCCATTCACTAGTGGGGACTTATCCTTGAGTTCTATACTAGGAATCGGTACTAGCATATTTACAAAATTTACATAATATAATTCAATACATGCCAACTAAAACTAAAGTATTATGTTAGAGTGGACTACCTAATACGGGTAAAAATAGAAAAATGTCAAGGAATATATAATTTTTTTGTTTAGAGAAATTTTTTATCTCAAAGACTTCCTGAGGAGGCTTGGCAATGTTGAAGTACTGACTTGTGAAGAATTCCGGCGATGGAACCCCGCAACAAAGGAAATTAGCAAAACCATCATTAGAAAATCATGGAAAAATCATCTTTAATCATAGAAGAGTCAAGAAAACTAATGATAACCAACCATAGAGTGTAATATATGTATTTGGCAACAAGTTATGGAATTATGGTACGAAATGAGTTAAAAATAAATGAATATCGGTTATGAATGGTAGTATTGTATGATGAAAACATGGGAATATTTAAGGCCCAACATGCTATTATTAATATTTTCATATCTTAAATTCACCATGATCATCCCAATATATGGTCCACATATTTATATTTACATTGTACATGCCTATCCATTCACTTGTGGGGACTTATCTTTGAGTTCTATACTAGGAATCGGTACTAGCATATTTACAATTTACATAATATAATTCAATACATGCCAACCAAAACTATAGTATTATGTTGGAGCGGACTACCTAATATGGGTAAAAATAGAAAAATGTCAAGGAATATATAATTTTTTTGTTTAGAGAAAATATTTATCTCAAAGACTTCCTGAGGAGGCTTGGCAATGTTGAAGTGGTTAAAAAAATGTGTAATAAGAAAATAGAGTGGGAAACATGGTTTATGTGGTAGGATTTATGCATCACTAAAATATGGACCTCTATGTGATGAATATGCCATGACAAAGGTTATAACTAATTAATATTGAGATTAAATATATCTCTATTGTGATTGGCCATGTGGATACTTATAAATATGTTGGTCATAAATTAATCGAAAATTGCATTCTTATGAAATTTAGACATGAAATTTTGGTTATCTAAACTAATCACCAAGATAAAGTGATGAATAAGGGATGTTATGAATTAATTTCCTTTGTACATGAGTAGACTCTTCACAAATATAAAAGTAAATATATTACCTATTGAATCATAAGATGTGTTGATTGGTGTGGATTAACTAGAGACAATTTGAGTCAAATTCAATCACTATAATAACAATGTATATTTAATTTTTTTCCTCATAAAAAAAGTAATTCCATTCATAGGTATGAGCGAAAATTACATTCCTTAGATACACAAATGATGTGCATTCAAAAATCCAAAGGTACCAAAAAGAGAAGCACCTATGAGAGCTCTAAGAAAAGATAGAGCTCCTGCCATTGATGGTCTATTTACATGCTAAAACAGAAGAAAATCTTGTTGATAAATATACATAAATATGCAAAACAAAATTGGCAGTCACATAGGCAATAAAAAAAATAGTTGAATATTGTGTCAATCATAGTGTATAGAATAGAAAAAAGGTCAAGAGCGGAAAATTTAAACTGCTTGTGATGTTTCCAGTCGTTGGAAAATGTCCCTATAGATATGGTGGCATGAGAAAAGAGAGAAATAATCAATCATATGCATTATTTCCTCCATTAATGGAAAAGATGATATTTTTGCGGACTTGTGATTTGTTTAAGTAGTTTATGGTGAGCATTGAATCCCCAAAAATTTAGATTTGTGTGTAGCCGTTCTCTAGGGAAAATAATAGAGGAAATTTATAGGAAAAAATTATTCCTAGTTGTTGGTACATGTTGGGCATGGAATCCCCCCACAACATGTTTTGGGGCTTAAAGCCCAAGTTTTGAGTTGTTAATATTGTAAAAATGCCACGAATTGCGGGCGCGGAGCGCAGATTGCATGTTAGAGTCATAGGGTTATCCACCCTAAGTTTTGAATGTAGTGTCGGCCTACCCACGGTCCGCGAACCATGGGATTGTATAAATAGAGTCAGGCTCTAAGTTGTAAAGAGGAGAGAAGAACCAACGGTTGGAGTCTGTAAGATAGCGAGCATAGAGTAAGAATCTAAGTGTCTTGGGTTGTAGTAGTAGGAAGAGGCTCTGCAGCTGAGTGCACAGAGGCCTAGTAGAGTCCGCAGCTGAGTGCGCGGACCCCTACAGCTGACTGTGCAGGGTAGAATCGAGTCTATAACCAGAGAAGATAATAAAGAGAAGTTTGATTCCAAATCTTGTGTATCTGTTTTGAATTATTATATCGTTGATATCTTCTGCAATTATACTATTTGATTTATTGCGCACACTTGTATGAATGTTGAACACTGTTAAGTATAACTAAACACGTACATATAAGCTAAATTGATCCACTCATATCGGGTTAATCGTTAGGATTTGGATAATAACACTGTTCGGGCCCCAAATAGAGCTGCGCGAGGGAAACATCACAGGTTGCAAGGTACTGATAGGTGTGAGTAGCGATAGGTGCGCAGGGTCAAATTGTGAACCACTTGAAATCATCAGACATCTCTAGGGTGTGGAAACCTGGTTCTAGCACCCTCCCATACTACTTCGGGTGAGACCTCAGTCCGCGCTCCATGGACTGTTGCCGAAACGTCCAGTAGTACCTAGATTTGTTTGGCTAAATCACCTTTGAACCTGGGTCAGGCCCCTACAAGCCAACAAATGGTTCTGTTGCTGAGACCGAGATCTACATAAGGGATGTCTGATGTCGTGTCATTGGAATCCAACAAAGAAAGAAATTGAAGGGTGGTTGGACAAGAATATTCACGAGTTCACAGTGTAGGAAAATAGGAATCCGCGAGTATCTAAGGAACAGTGGTTGGAGCGCTACTTATATACGGAAATCCATGAAATTTTCTTTGCATCCTTTCCCTTTGCGTTGTATGAGTGGATCGCGAAGCTAGCAGACAGTCAGGGAAGGTGTAGGCTCGACAAACCAATCGTGTGGACTCTGGAATTAGTGCGCAGACTAGAAGCATCAGAAAATAAGATCGCGCAAGTTGTGGACCATTGGCTTAATTGAATCATAGGGGGATTTATCACAGAGTTCGCGGTAGGCAGGAAAGTCAGCTACAGCGAGGTGGAACGTCGTTTCTCAAGGGACCGCGAAGTAAGTACATTAAATCTTTGAATACCTGGGTTAAAATGCTAATATATGAAAAGCATGTTATGCGAATAAATTAATGTTTGGGTCTACGCGAAGTGGGAAGATCTACAGAAATGGAAGTAGTGAATAATTAGTAACTATTCCCTTAATTTCACCCTCGCAGGAGAGCGAGGAGGAGCTCGCGAAAGTTTCTCTGAGAAGCACGATCAGTCTGATAAGGCAACGAATTTCATGCTTACCACCTCCTCCTATACCGCCACCAGTCCCACCATCTTCACCTCCATTCTGCCCACCCCACCTCCGCCACCTCCACAGTTCAATATGGCGAGCACAATCAAACTGTCGATATTCAGAGGAATAGGGAATGAAGATCCGAACCAATTTTGGTTCGTAGTAAGGGCAGTATGGGAAGCCCAAGGAGTCATGGATGAAAATATAAAGAAGGCTATGTTGGTAAGTGCATTGCAGGATCACGCACTAACGTGGTACATTAACAATTCTAATGACCATCCAAACGCAAGAATCACAGATATCCAAGCCGTGTTGAACAGGGAATTTAGCAGACCAAAATCACAGACACAATCGATTATCGGGTTTAAGGAAATCGTGATGCTTCTAGGTGAGACCCCATGGGATCTAGATCAGAGACTGAAGAGTATGATTTTGCGAAGCCAACATGACCTTGATAGATGGGTAGCACCGCGCAAGGATTGTAGAATCACTAACACCACATTTAAGGACGGCGTTGTCACAACAAAAGCTATCCACCCAGGCTGAAGCTTTGGAGATTGCAATGAGATTGCACAAGACCCCTATACAAGATCATGTTCTAGGAGTCCAACAAATCCACGCGCAACTACAAAATTTGTGTCTGGAAATGCAGAGTTTGAAACAGGACAGGACACCTTGGCCAGAGGCACGCAAGGCGATATGGTGCATAAAATACAAAGGCCAGGGGCATGACAAGGACCACTGTCTAGTTTTCATGAATTACTTGGTGGGAGGAGGGCCAATGCTATTAAGACCAGAGGCACAAGTAGGACCAAGTGCGGCACCTGCATTGTGGTGCGCAATCTGTCAGATAGGAGGAAAGCATGCTACAGATAATTGTCATCTATTATAGAAGTATACGCAGACGTCCCAACAATTGTTTTGTAATTTCTGTAGGTCGGTAGGCCATGATGAGCGCACCTACAGAAGTTATGAGCTAATGATGGATCGGACCCCTACCTATAGAGTGCAGACCATAACGCAAGCCCTCGATCCAAATGCAGGGATGACGCGCGCTAGATTTCAAGGGCACGGATGAGGTCAAGGTGGAATGGGACCAGGAAGGGGTCGCAGACAACTAAATTGTTACAATTGCGAAGGGCCAGGGCACTATGACCGTGATTGTACAAATCTGACGAGAACATCATGTTTATATTGTACTCAGTTTGATCATGAGGTAGAAGACTGCCTTACACTGATAGCAAGGTTGCACGAGAAAGGGGTACTCAAGCCTCCTTCGAATCAGAATTTGCAAATGATGATATCTGAGTCACACGAAGAGGACCCGAATGTAAACATAGTGCTTAGAAGCGGTATCACAATTGGAGATGACAAAGGTAAGTAGCCAGAAGAAAGTGTGTGGGTTTGCAAGGCTCCTACAAAGGAACCTGAATTTGATTTGGAGCGCGCGAAGGAGACATTCATGGAAGCTAAGAAGAGCTTCACGGAGGCCTCCACTTTAGGTAGTAAGGATCACCTAGAACCAGGGATGGATCCTTCAAAGCTCACTATCTTTCTGGAGACATGCATGAAACTGCTACATGACAGCAAGGCTATAAAATGACTGCAGGAACTTATCACTAGGTGCGCAGGGTCAGGGGAACCGTGCGTAGTCCAGAAACTTGGAAAGCATGCATTGTGAATAGGAAGGAAAATGAGATTGACTGCACAAATCAAAGAATACGAAATGGATCAGGTAATTCTGGATCTCGGATCGGACACAAATGTACTGCTGAAACAAACATGAGAACGCATGGGCAGACCCATGCTACAATGGTCTCCTATTCAATTGTGAATGGCGAACCAACAGAAGATCTTACCCATGGGAAGATTGCAAGGGGTAACAGTGGATATTGAAGGTACGAGCATGCTGGCAGATTTCGAAGTAATAGATTGTCGATGACAGCAATCCCTATCCCACGCTACTTGGCATAGACTAGGCCACTGATATGAATGGAGTCATAAATCTAAAGAAGCGCAAAATGATTTTTGAGAAAAAGTCACTACGTGTAGTAGTACCGCTAAATCCTATCGAAGGAGCACGATACACTGAACCAGTGCGCAATGATGATAGTGATGAAGAAATTGATTATATTTATAAGATAACTGTGCGAGAACAGGATTGGGTGAATCCAACAGCAGATGGTAGGATTTCGTGGGAGTGTGAAAGCTCCTACACTTCAGGTTCAGACAAAGAAATAGAACAATGGAAGAACCGGTTACACGAGGTAACCATGCTCAATTGCAACATGATGGTTAGATCACTGCGCTGCGTGACAATGGAGATAAGGGATCTGCCTAGGTACGACGGGTTGACAGTGGTGGATGAATTTCGGAAAAAAATTGAAAAAAAAAAAGTACTGGAACAGCAACGTTTTGACGCTCTGAAATGGGCACTGCGTTCTACACCCGCAAAATGGTGGGGTACGCACCAGTAGAGTTTCGGGGATTGGCACGAATGCAAAAGGGAGATGCTTGTACAATTTGGAAAACCCCAGCTATGAATGAGAGCCGGTTACAAGGGGGAAAAAAACTTGCGCACCCACCTTTCCCGATAGATACAGACGAATGACATGTAGCCCGCACAAACGCACACCACTCCCAAAATAGAAAATCGGAACGAAACACAATGGCAGGAAAGATGAAGCATGCCCAAGATTATCTGCGGAAAAGCATTTGACAGGGTGTGTGAAGTACTAAACAGGGTCCACCAAGTGGGACACACTGACTGGGACCTGCGCGTACCAACGGTTTGATGGGCCTATAGGACCATGAGCAAAACCCTGACCACAAGAACAATTCCAAGGTTGTGGAATGAAGCAGGGACTATAATCTCTGAGGAGCATGCAAAAATGAATCTACACGTAATAGCACCCGCAAAATTCAATGGTGCGCGAAGCCCGGATCGAAGAAATCACACAGCTACATGAAGCAGAACACATAAAACTTCAGGAAGCAATTCGACAAGGAAACTTTAGACTTCACGAACTTAAAAAGGACCAGGTACAGCTACGGAAGAAAGGCATTTTAATGGATGCAAAAGTCAAGAGGCTAGAAACTGACATAAAGAGAGTGTTCCTCAACAATAAACCAAGGATGGCAAGGCAAGGTGCAGATGATCATACTAATGGATTAGAGGACTATCGCCGAGAATTGGTTAGTCTGTTACCGTGGCTAGGAGCACATATCACCAAACGCAGTAACCAGGGAAGCGCATTACAAATAGTAGAGCGCGTGGCACCAACCCCTACAATGACAGATGAGGATTTTCCACGGACTATGCTGGAGGGCAGGGTGGCGCCCCGCACAGGTGGTGCCACCACTTGACTAGCCGTAGGAAGAATAGTCTTAGCACTCCAGGCAGCTGAAAGGGAGCGTGGGACTATAAATTATTCTGCCTGGGAGCTGTACGCTCTGAGAGATGCATGTACAAACAGAATGTCACAAGGTCTGCGACCGTGCATGGAGGGTTGCACTACCGCACGGGTTGGCTGGGAAGTGACCGTTGGTGTCACTATTCATAACGGGACATCTGATTTAAGGCCAAATGGAGTGGGCGACAAGCATTTAAGGCGAAAGTTATGGGCAAGATTTGGGAAAATATGCTGCCAAGGAAGCATTGATGGCCCGAAATGGGGGGGAACGGTCGAATTTGAATTCAAACATCGCTATAAAACTCAAAGGGCTAGCTAGCAGACAACACTTGGTCATTTGAGCATTGAGCGGTTGAGCAGAGCACAGAGTGTTGAGAACCGAGAAATAATAGAGCCCCTAAGTTCACGAAAGACCGAATACAGTGTAGTAATTATGACGGCCACTAAGGATGGGTTGGGCATTGAAGAAGGAATTTCCAGCGAGGTCGTGCAAACCCCCATGGTATAGGATGCTCCCGAAGGCACTGGGGTCATGACAAAAATCCACAAATCACCCTAGATGCCGAGACCGAAGAAAGATAAGCAGGCAATGAGACCAATCCGTATGTCCCTGAGGAAGCCGAGCCACAATAAGTTATCTATGGAAGAAAAAGGAAAGGCAGTTACCATTGAAACAGATGAAGAGGAGGAAGACTTGTAGGTCCTGATTGCCATTGCAGAGGAGAAGAAGATGTGGAGGAAGACATCCAACCATTGCGCTCTACAGCAAAATTGCCCATGTATGTCCCTCTACAGAAAGGGAAAACCAAAATACTGAAGGATCTGGATGCAACGAAGAGTGCACTCCAGACCTCGCTCCTCCCCGATGGAATTGTCTTTGAGGGCTCGCACCTAGGTTGCATGCCCACCATGAAATTTGACGATTGGGACCTCATGGACAGTGAGAAGTTACCATATTTAGAAACGGAAAATCTGATGAAGCAGAATATGGAGGGGTCAGTGATAACATTAGAGCCACGAAAATCGTTGCGCGGTGTGGAGAAGGCTGGGTTGCTGCATTTGTTATGGATACCACATTTCCACCGCGCACCCATCAACATTTTTGTCATCAAGCAGTTGCTTTGCCTCGCGCATGATGGGTATCTATGGCTGGAGGAGCCTATTCCATCACGACAGACCTCATCCACCAAATTTCTCGGCTTCCCTGTAAGGGAAAGGACCCCACGACAATAGCTGGGACAAGTAGCGATTTGGCTCTCACAGAGGCCATGAAGGCAAAGTATAAGCTGGAGAAGAAAAAGAGGGGTTACGCTATCACCAATATCAAGGACAAAGCGGTGCACGTATCCACCCAACTCCTGGTCGGTAAAGTGATGAGAAAATGTCGCGCCGACAAGGTACGAGTGCCAGTGGTTGCATTGGTTGAGGTCCAGTTCAACTGGTCCAAGTTCCTTTACGAGGAGTTCTTGATAAACTGTCCTAAGGCCGAGGAGTAGGGTAAGACCTTCCACTATGCGTGGTTTCTCTTATCCATCTTGATGGTAGCTGGAGAACTACCGGAGGATAGTCAGTTCCCGAGCATTGATCGAGACTTACTAGAGGCCATGAAGTATGCTTCGCTTTGGGCCACCAAGGATGTGAAACAGATTCATGATACAAAGATCTTGTGGGTGCTCATGGAGGCGAGCATCCACATGTGGATCAATAGGAGGCCGCGCCTGTCACCTATGGTGCACAATAGTCTGTAGAGTTTTGCAGACTTCAAGGCAGATATGCACAACATATACATCAGGGTGTGAAAGGATCCGGTGCAGCAGTGGACAAAGCTACCATTCGTAGCCACTGATGACGCAATATTTACTATATTAGAGACATGGCCTCCTGAGTGGCACACACCAAATTTGGCAGAACCGGAGAAGATGGCAGCACAGAAAAATAAGGATGATGCCAAGTTGCGCGTCACCCAACTAGCCAAGAGAAGGTAGAACAAAAAAGCAGCAGCTTAGGTTAGGGCAGCCTGCGAAGCGACACAAGAAGCCGCAAAGCAGAAGAAGGCGACAGAAGTAGTAGCGGCAGTGAAGACAACAAAGGTTGAAATAGTACAAGCAGAGGAGGGCATCAGGGCAGGAGGTAGAGGACACATAAATACTAGAAATACCAGAAGGGAGGTCCTCACGACGTTGCAAGAGGACCCCTACATCTAGTGGCTGGAGTAGTGGCACGTGAACTCCAGCAACAGTATGACAGCATCAGAGGGACTGCGCAGATAGTATCCCTTACTCAGCAACTTGGAAGGATGCAGCAAGCCAAGGCATTAAAGGAGCAGGTGGACATGGCGCGCCATAAGGAAGTCGTTCTCAAAGCGCACGTCCACCCATGGATTGATGAAGCCTTCACAATCACAGCAGATATTGAAGGAAAGATCACATAGATTCAGGGGATGCATGCACAGATGTAGTGCAGCACGTCGAAAACAAAGGGCTCAGAAGACAGAATGCAGTATGTTCAACAAGCAGCAGCTCAATGCACTGTAGACATCAAGACCGTTCAGGACCAACCAGAGGGACTCCGCGCCAAGATCACCGCTCTGACAGAGTGACTCAAGGGCAAGTCACGATGTTTGTGTTCAGGACCTGTTAGGCATGGAATCCCCCTACATCATGTTTTGGGGCTTAAAGCCAAAGTTTTGAGTTTTTAATATTGTAAAAACGCCGAGAATTGTGGGCGCAAAGCACAAATTATATGTTAGAGTCATAGGTTTGTCTGCCCTAAGTTTTGAATGTAGTTTCGGCGTACCCATGGTCCACGAACCATGGGATTGTATAAATAGAGCGAGGCTCTAAGTTGTAAAGAGGTGAGAAGAACCAACCGATGGAGTCTGTAAGATAGCAAGCATAGAGTAAGAATCTAAGTGTCTTGGGTTGTAGTAGTAGGAAGAGGCTCTGCAGTTGAGTGCGCAGAGGCCTAGTAGAGTCTGCAGCTGAGTGCCCGGACCCCTGCAGCTGAGTGCGCAGGGTAGAATCAAGTATGTAACCAGAGTAGATAATAAATAGAAGTTTGATTCCAAATCTTGTGTATCTGTTTTGAATTATTATATGGTTGATATCTTCTGCAATTATATTGTTTGATTTATTGTGCGCACTTGTATGAATGTTGAACACTATTAAGTATAACTAAACACATACATATAAGCTAAATTGATCCACTCATATCGAGTTAATAGTGAGGATTTGGGTAATAACATTGTTCTGGCCCTGAATAAGGCTGCGCGAGGGAAGCATCGCAGGCTCCGAGGTACTGATAGGTGCGCGTAGCGACAGCTGTGCAGGGTCAAACCGCAAACCACTTGAAATTAGACATCTCTAGGGTGCAGAAACCTAGTTCTATCACCCTCCCATACTACTTCGAGTGAGACCTCAGTTCGCACTCCGTGGACTATTGCCGAAAGGGCCATTAGTACCGGGATTTTTTTGGCTAAATCATGTCTGAACCTGGGTCAAGCCCCTACAAGCCAGCAATCCCATTTCCCAAGCCAATTTTAACATGATAGAAATGTGCTTTTGATAGGACAGGATGAATCCCCTTCCACTCTGATGTCCCATGTTAGATGAGGCACCATCAAAAAAATCTCATGGATGATATTTATATATAAGTTCCGGCCCTGGAACACCAAGAAGAGGGAGATATTTTTCTTGAGAAAACTGACTTAGAATAGATATAATTTTCATAATAGATTGTTGGGAGTCTACAAAAACCCTAACTTCCTCAGATCATATCTCCGAAAATATAGTGAGACAAGATCTGAAATTCAGACTTGAGGTTGAGAATGATTTCGATTCAAATGAGTTTTTTTTTAGCTTCTAAAACATCGCATAAAAAAATTTATTGCGAAAATGTCACGATGACCTGTTTGGAGAAGCGAAACCCTAGAATCCAAAGCTCTGGTACCAAATGTTATGAAACCAGCTCACAAAAAGATAGAAAAGAAAGATCAACGCCTTAGAAATCAGACTCTTCAAGGGGGAAACCTCCTTTGCATTACACAAATGAACAATTCTTGGATGATACAAATGACAAAACCTCCTTTCTATATATAGGAGTCTAAGGGGTCACAATCTAATCAAAGCTGACATAACAATAATAATATAAGGGCACAACAATAACAATAGTGGGCTTCTATGGGGCACAATAATAACAATATGGGGATAATAGGGGCACAACAATAACAATAAGGGCTGCAATGAGAATAGTAATAGGGGAATCACTAGTATTATAGGGACCTAACATGGACCCAACCAGATTAGAGCACCCAACTACGCCATGCATTGGAATGCTATAATGTGACTACCGACGTGGAGGAAGAAGACCCATGGAATATCAATATTTCAGAGACAGAAGGGCATCGTGAAGTCGAAGGCCCCCAAGTGGAGAACCTAGACATCTTCGCACCTTTGAAAACAAAGCAAGTAAACATTGGCACTAAAGAAGAACCGAAGTTCTTAAAGATTGGAGACTATTGGGATGACTCTACAGTAGATAAATTTGTTGAATTACTTCATGAATACGAGGATCTCTTCTCCACTAAGTTTTTGGATTTAAAGGGCATAATTGGTGATTTGGGTGTTATGAAGATCACATTGAATCCGAACGCGAAGCCTGTTAAATAGAGGCCTTATTGCCTGAATCCTAAGTATAAGGAGAAGGTTCGCCAAGAACTAGATAAAAGGTTGGAGGCAGGCATTATAGAGCCTATTGAAGAGTCCAATTGGGTGATGTATATGGAATACATTGTACCTAGTTTGCGCATAGCAACTTTGACGGATATGACAGATCGCGAGGCTTTGGAGGAACGGATTGCACAGCTAATGGAGCTA
Source organism: Pinus taeda (assembly GCA_000404065.3). NCBI lineage: Eukaryota > Viridiplantae > Streptophyta > Pinopsida > Pinales > Pinaceae > Pinus > Pinus taeda. Next base: position 123,778 of record APFE031263772.1, on the reverse strand, counting down.
GAAGAAGATCGATTTTTGGCAAGATTCCACCAACAAGTACAAAAGGAATGAGAAAAAGCATGGCATGATCACCATATCAAGCTTCACACTTTCAAGGTAAATGATCTTGTGTTGTTATATGATAGTAAGTTCACTAAATTTCTGGGTAAATTTCAGATGGATTGGTTAGGACCATATATTGTTAAGGAAATTACGGATGGTGGCATAGTTCAGCTCACAAAGCTGAATGGGGAGCGCTTCCCGGGAAAAGTGAATGGAAGCAAGTTGAAGCTATATACGGGGGATCCTGCGCAATGACTATATGGAAGCAAGATAGTCTTAGTGCTCCAAGCAGTTGTAAGGGAGCGCGGGACTATAAACTACACTGCTCATTTTAGAGGACCATGTAGCGAGCAAGTTACACAAAGATTGACGAGGATGCACCAGATGAAGCTGCGCTTAGGTCGCTGCATGAGAGGGAAAGATACCACGCAGCCCAACAAGAAAATGACTATTGGAGTTACTATTCATGATGGGATGACCAGAAAGTGGTTAAGAGGAGCAGGGAGGCAGCAATTAAGGCAAAACAAATTTAAGATCTGCCGCCAAAACAACATTTATTATCATAATTTGGGTGGAACGGTTAGATTTGAATTCAAATCCCCCTATAAATTGTGCATGTGGGTCCAGCAGAGAACACTTTGAATTCTAAGAATTGTTGGAACCTTTTGTTGTCTGATGCATATGAGCCGAGCGTTTTGGAAAGAAATTTTGTCACTCGTGAACTGTTCTCCAGTAGCCCGAGAGTTATTTATGGAAAGAATGACTTGCAGTAACCCCGTCGAACCCCTAAGTTTAGAAGCATTTGTATCTTATGTGCCAAGTCCCGAAGAATCTAGTATGGAGACTACACCTATTGTGCCTACAATGTTGAGGTCGCCTAGGCCAAAACAAATAGTGACAAAATAAAAGAAGCCCGCCATGAAAGAAAAGCAACCAGCCATGAAGGAAAAACAAAAGAAGTCGGTGCTAGTGCGAATTTCACCAAGAAATCATACAGAGACACAGCTAAAGTAGAAAAAGGACAAGCAACCAGAAAGAGTAGTGGACCTAGAAGAGGAAGAATGCCAGGGTATCGAGGATGTCGATGCAGAAGGGGTGGAGCCTATGAGGAGGTTGCGAGGATACTCTATCATGTCCATCTCAGACCTAGCAGTACATTTGGCTGCCTAGATTCTAACAGGAAACGCGGATGAAGTTCCGACGCCAGTCATATCGCTCGCATCTTAGTGCATGAAGGGGGTATAATACAACTGGGCCAAGTATCTCTGTCAGGAGTCCATCGCGAACTATTGAGAGTCCCAGGAGGAGAGCATGTTGTTTCATTATGCCTGGTTGTTGTTGTCGATCGTTTTGGTTGCCTGGAGGTTACTGGAGGATAGTCAGTTTCCTCCACACAAAGAAGAATTTCCCAAGGCAACGCGGTTTGCCTCGTTATCGGCCACAAAACATCCAGAGTTTATTAAATAAACTAAGATCTTTTGGGTTTTGATGGATATGGACATGCACATGGTGGTTAATCAGTGGCCAAGGTTGTCTCCCACCTTGTTCACGTAGCTATCGGCCTATGCAGAATTCAAAGCCGATTTTCATAATGTCTCGATCAAAGTGCGCAGAGACCCTGAGCAGAAATGGCACCCGCTGCCTTATATGTCGATGGATACAAATATCTAGGAAGTTGTGGAGCTTTGGCCTCAGGAATGGTGCACGCCTACGGAGTTAGATGTAGGAACAAGCACAGGCACAGAAATCTATGTTGTGCGAAAGCAAAAGGAAGCCACTCAGAAAGTTGCACACACATTGGCCGAGAAAAATAAGAAGGAGGCTGTGAAGGCAACTACAGAGAAGGCCCTTATGGAGGAGGAGCGCATTGCCAAAGTGCAGGCAGAAAGAGAGTAGAAGGATGATGAGGAGAGTGAGAAGTCTGCTTCTCACCACACTAATGAGCAAGAGTTATCAGAGCAAGGAAGAGGTGGCGGTGAGGAGAAAAGCACTCCTTTCATCCTTAAGAGGGGCGCGCAAGGGAAGAAAGGTGGATAGTGAAAGAAACACAAGTTTGAAAAACAGAAACATATCAATCCCATGGTACTAACAGTGGTTGATCTCGATGAGATCGATGACAAGATTTGAGACACAATGACAAAGGTGTTGTAGCAATTTGAGCAACAATACATGCAGACAGTAAGGAGCGTCAAGAAGGATCTGCGCTAGCTGTAGATCCAAGCGAACATAATTCAGGTGGATGTTGGGAAGGCAACTGGTGCGTAGGCGAGCCTGGCGTAGGGATGCAGTGAAGTCTCATTGATTGAATGGCCTCTAGATATCAGAGTCTTTCCTTTATCATAAGGGTCAGTCTGTGTGGAATCAGATGAGGATCGTATAATGCTCAACACAGTGAAGAATATGGCACTGAACCTTGCCGCGCTGTCGCTTTAGACCCTTCATGAGTTGCATTAAGGATATTCTGACGAATTGAAAATTAGAGAGCAACATGCACTCACTATCTCTAGTGAGTTTAGATTCAACAATGAGCAACTTTTCACAGAAAAGACTCAGGCACTAAAGGAACAGGAGGAATTGTGGACTCAACATGAGAATTTGGTCATAATAATTAAGGAGGCCTTCAAGTCCATCCCTAAGCTAGATATACCAGAAGATGTAGAGGCTTCATCTAAAGTGAGTAAATCAGTTTCCGCAATGCGTGCGTCAAAGGAAATGGTCGATAAGGTGACTTTCGATATTTGGATGCAGATAGTGAGCTGTAGTTGAAGTTGTAGCCGACCACACCGTTGGAGGTTTGAGAATAGAGAGAAGTGGTTATCAAAGAATCCATGGCCCAACTAGAATTTGCAGTTCAGGGTTGCAACCAGATTTTCACTTAGGCAATAGGCCTATGGGATACACTACAGGAGGATCCTACGTTGGAACAGTTAAACACAGAAATCAAGGAAGTGCAACAGCAGTATGACGAGATCAGTACAACAGTGCAGATATTGGCATCGGTCCAGTGCTTCACACGCTTGCAGGAAGGCAAGGCAAAATTGACATAGATCCAGGAATTGCAGAAGAAGTAGTCCTTGCTCAGAACCCGGCTTGAGCCTTGGACAGAGGAAGCCTGCCAGTTTTCACAGAACATTCATGAGAAGCTAAAGGATATGCAGCATACACAGACCATGTGACTATCAATAAAGGGGCCAACCATAGAGAAACTGGTCCAGGAGGTGCAATAAGCAACAAAACAGAGTACCGCGGAGCTACAAGCATTGACCAAGGTAATCAGCAAACTTCGCCAAAAAGTGGAACAACCAGCTGAGTGACTTGAGGGCGAATCATGATCTTTGTGTTGGGGATTGTTGGGATGGGGTCCCCAGGGGTAGAATTGAATTAATTAGTCATTTTTTGTAACAAATTTTGTAAAAGATGTCAAGTCTCTACAAAATGTGGATGCGAACCGCGCAATTAGATAAAGTCAAAGGGGCCTTAGCCCCTTGTTTTTCGTCAGCTTTTGGATTCTCCCATGGTCCGTGGACCATGGTATTTTATGAAGAAATAGTATAAATAGTTGAGTCGTAGTGAATCTTATAAGTAAGTTTGAACAAGTTTCGATAAGGAATTGGGTACAGAAAAGAGTTTTTTTTGTCTTAAGCAAGAGCTAAGGCAGGAAGGCTCTACTTCTTGCACTTAGGTATAGAAGGGAAAGGCTCCCGCATCTAAGTGCGTAGGAGGCCTGGGTAGAGTCCGCAGCTGAGTGCGCGGACCCCTATAGTTGTGTGCGCAGGGTGGAGAGTCTGTAATCAATGAACTAAAGATCAATAAAGAAGACTTTTTGCAGAATTATTGTGTATTTCCATTGCATCCGTTTATGTTATATGTTGCCCATTAGGAATAATGGTTGAATGCTATGCGATTTTACTAAATTTGTCTTAATAATGTATGAAATGAATGTTTAGCCACTTTCGCAAAGTTACAAGTTGTTCTTCTTATGTTTTCCAACGAAATAAGTAGATCTACATGAAATCTGGTCTAGCATTATCTATTGTTATGCGAAAGTAGATAAATCAACTATTTAAGGTCCGCAAGGACTGATCGCAGACCTACGTGAAGGTCTAAAGGCCGCTTTAACCTAGTAATAGTAATGAGCCTTAGAAGTCTATCGATCTGCACAAAGGCAGATCCAAGGCACTGGAAGACATCACACTAGTATCCGGATGCAGAAACTTGATTCTTGCATCCCCTAATACTGCTTCGGGTGAGAATGCATCTTGCGCTATGTGGGTTGTTGTCGAAAGGGCCAGAAATGTAGGGTTTTGTTGGTTCGCGCGACTAACTTTGAACCTAGGTCAGGACCCCCTAAGCCAACATATTATAAATAAAACATTAATATTTCTTAAAAATTCAGCACATAGTAGTGCAAGTAAACTTGACTCTTAATCTTCTTGTAAACTACTTAAGAAGAAAAATAATCATGTGAAACTTGAAAGGAAAACATATTTACAAAGAAGGAAACATCAACATTTTCTTTACACAAGAGTCCTAAAACCAAACTGCCTTTGTATTACTGAATTGATTACTTCAAAAATATATTTCACTACTTACAATATAAAACAAAAAAACAAAAAAAAACAAAAACAAAACAAAACAAAAAAAAACAAAAACAAAACAAAACAAAACTTCTTGCATAATCCAACCCTTACTAAGTATTTTTACAAAACATTGATAGAGTTCCTATGGAACTAACTTTAGATCTAAAAAAGAAATAAATTACGAATAATATCTATCAGAAGACATAGATATTTCTAAAATAGAACTAAGAAATAGGAATTATGGACAAATTTAGTTGTTTTGTTGACACGTTGAGGAAAGTTGTTGTTGAATGTAGCTACTTTTCTACTCCTTCTGTTTGTCTATTCCCAAAACTGTAGGAATTTTGTTTGTCTTTATTCAACTAACTCTAGCAACCGCTCTTCACTAGGAATGGAGAAATTCACCATGCTCTGAAATCTCTCATCTAATTTTGTGTATGTCTGGAAAGTTGTTTTGTTTAAAAATAGATGTTGGATTTGATGTTGAATGAAGATATCAAGTTGTAGTCCTTCCATGAAATCTTATCCACTTATAGTTCCTCTTACTTTAATAAACTTAGATGCATCTGCAGCAATATTACATAATCGATCTTGATCATTTTCTAATGGAATCAATTTTCCACTAGAATCTCTTAAAGTTGGGAGTCCTTTCTCCTGCGATAAAGCAAATTTTCGGTTAAATCTCTTAACCTACAATTCTAATTCTTTGCATTTATTTTCTAGTTTCACCATGTGATTCCTCTTTGTTAATACTCTTTGTGCTTCCATCATTTTGCATGTTCTGTCTTGAATCTGGAGTTTTTCAAGCTCTTCCTTAATTTTAGAATACAACGTTTTAATAATTCTATTTGCTTGCGCTGGCCTGTGCTCTATTTCAATCTTTGTTTGTTCAATTGTTGCCTTGACATCCTGCACTAACTCCTCCTGCTCAAATATGATCTGAATGGATGACCATAATTCTGTGATATTTTCATTTATGTTATGCCATATACTCCTTTTGGCCTCTACCAACATCTGATCTCTTAGAGATTAATTCTCATATTTTTGAATTTGTTGTGTCCGTTTGAAATTCTTTTGCATCTCTGCTAGGTATGCATTATCTACTTTTATCTTGGTTTCCTCCATCTTTATGAGTGTTGCCATTAATTTCTCATTTTCCTTATTTGTTAATGATAACTCTCCCAAAGCTTGGACTAGCTTCTCAGAAGAATCTAAAGTTGATGCTTGTGTTGCTTGTTGTACTTCCTATTGGGTTGATGTACCTGTTGCTTCCAATTGTTCCTTTTCCTTCAACAATGCTTCCATGTCCTTATCCATCCTCTATATTTGAACATCTTTTCTTTCTCCATTTCTAGATTGGTTACTTCTTTGGCCTGAGGGTGCTCTGTGGTTGAAAGCTTAAGTTGTTTCCTGAGGGCTTGAAAATCTACATTTTTATTTTTAATTATTTCCTTGGTTTCCTTGAAATTACTAGGATCATATCCTAATTTCATTAGTTCTAGTGTCTTTCGCTAAAGAAGACATTTGTTCTATCCTCAATTGTGAATGCATATTATTCATAGAGGATTGCAACTTTGAGGCAACGATGGCTGAACTGGTCAGTGTTAAGTAAATCATCTCACTTGCTTGCTTATGCAAATCCATTTAATCGATTGCATGAACCTTTTTGGTATCAATAGAAAATATTAAAGCTTTGTAGTTTTCTGCACTTCTTGTAACTGGAACTGTAGGCCCCAAAAATTCCATTTGGAACTGCCCCTTTTCCATGTCAAATTCAGAAAACAACCTATATAGAGTTTGCTTCCAAAACTCTAAATATGTTGAAGCCTTCAATGCTTCATTTTTCTTCTTGATCTTCCTGTATCTGGAAAAAATGTTGTATTGTGTGGGAATCTGAGATGTAGAAGACATAGGTGACTCAGTTGTCTCCTCAAAACATGGGAAGGAAGTAGTGGGAATACTTGTCAAAACCATTGTAGTTTGCTCCTGTGAGTCTTTTTCTTCTGAGGATTCTTCTTGGATATTTATTATTTGAGCATCATCTTTAGTGCCAGTCTTAGTATTAGTCTTTGGCTCCTTCTTTCTCCTCTTGAAAACATGAAAGTCTGCAACTTGAGCTTCTGAATCTATAGGGGACATACTTTCCCTTGGTCTCTTAATTTCTTTGTCCTTTAGAACAAGATTTTGTAGAGATGATTGACTGAAAATTTGTTCTTCAACCTCCTGTAGTGTGTTCTCTATCCACAGCTCCTGATTGGCATACTACTCTATCTCCGGTCTAGGTGTATTTGCATATGGAGTGGTCTTCTTCTCAACTCTCAACTTTGAAATTATCCCAAATGGATCATAAGACCATGTGAAGTTGAGTTTAAAATTCATTTGTTTTAGTAATTCGTAAACTTCCTTGGTTGTTGCTATGGTATTCACAATATATGGCCCAACATGTGATTTGAATTTGAATTGTGCTTTCTTTTTACTTGATACAAAATGCAGGTTATCCATGTTTAGCATATGTCTAATGTATTCCAGGGCAAAAATCCTCACTGGCACAAACATTATCAACCTATAGGGAGGAAGCTCACACCGATAGCTTTGAATCTTTGAATAGTTTTGGTAGAGATACCAATCTCCAACTTTAACATGTTCTATAAGATGCAAAACCTTCTTTATCTCTAGTGAAATCCTTTGTATAATATCATTTCTAAGAAGACATAAGCATCTATGTAAAAATTGATCCACAAAATCGTTGAATGAATAATCTTCTGAATTCCTTTTGGTTAAATAATTCTAGTGAATGATTGATAATGGCCTTCCCTAATCATCCATCTTCTGTAACTGGAACTTGAACTTGTCTACTTGATAGAATAGTATTAAATATATTAAGACTGATTGGTATTTGAATGCACCTTCAACCTTGAATTTCAGAACTACTCATGTATAACATATGATAAGGTACTGACTGTAATTAAAAATGAGTGATGCTTTCTGACCGACTAAAAAAATGATAAAAACTTAACACTGCCTCATCTACCCACTGGTCTATGTGATAACCTAATAGGCAAGTAACCATGGAAATGACTTGTCTTGACATCTCAGGGAAATAGAAGCAAAGTATGGGGGATTTGTACTAGGAAATTCAAAATTTTCATGCAAAAAACATTCAAAAATATGGGCTCGCTGGGGGAAGGTAAGATTTTTGTATATCTCCCTGAGTGCATCAATGTAAAATGGATGTAAAGAGGTTTGAGTATTAATCTGGAGGGCTTGACAAATGGCTTCTAGGGTAATTGAGAATAGGATCTCATTGTTCTAAGAAATTACCGCTTTCTAGTTGGGGAGGTACCTGAGATGACACTTGGTAGCAAATTCTGGGAAAATATGAGTCTGGGGAAAGATAAATTGAGGTAGAAATGATTCCTATATATTTAAATCATCACTATGGTCTAAAAACTTTTGTTTTTCCCAATTATGAAACTTATAAAGATCAAACTCACATTGGGTTTATGTTATCTTGTACTGGGTATCAATCAAAGGGGACCTATCTAAATCAAGGGCAAGAGATGAGATAGGATTCTCATCATTCATTTTTCCCTTTCCTTTGTGCGAAGACATTTTTTAATTTCAATGGAAAAATCGAAAAATTGTATTACTAGATCGTAATTTGATCGGTTGCAAAAAGGGAAAACTTTGCAGAGGGCGTTGATGAACTTAGAAATCTTCAATCTAAACCTATGTGGATGAAATAACTAGCAAAAGGGGATAATGCAAGTTGATACGGGATTTTTATAACAGAAATTGAGGGTGATTAATGTTACCATTTTGGAGAGTAGCATTTATGAATTGGCTAGAGAAAATTTAATGGTCAATGACTATATGACTATTTGCGGGAGATTTGAGAGCTAATGATTATATGACGTGGAGGATGGTTGACGTGGATGGAGCGGTGGATAACGGGTGGCTAGGATGGAGTGGGAGCAAACAGGCAAAAGGAGCATTGAATGGTGGTTTTCAGGGGGGTAAGAGTGGTAGGTAGTAAAGGGAAGGGACCCCCGAAATAAATGTGGAGCCACCACGTTACCTCAGGCAGTTTATTGTAAACAACATTCACCCCCCACCCCCACCCGCCCCTCGTTAAGTCTTGAAAGGTTGGGGGGGCATCTAAACATCGTCCCCACTGTTGATCCGGGTGAGGACAATCTCAACCCTTCAAAAGTGAAAACGAAATATGGAAGGGGACAAAAAACATCAAGTCACCTTTATTCCAAACTTTAAAACAAAATTTAATATACTTTAACTATTGGTGGCATTTGAACTAGTGTGCCCCTTTGGGGTTTTATTATTTATTATTTATTTATTTTCCTTTTCCCCTTTAATCTTTATTTTTTCTCTTTTCTATTTTTCTTTTTCTTTTCTATTTTTTTTTCAAAGACTAAACAATCTTAAAATGAAAAATAATTTACAATATCCCTGTGGGATAAATGGTTAGATAACCATATCTTGATTACTATATTCCCTAACATTAGGGACTTCTTTTATCTTGCAAACCAACTTCTTCTTACCCTTCATTGTGAATCCTTCATATTGTTTCATGTACATTTATTCTTCTAGTTCCTCGTGTAGGAAAATCGTCTTTACATCCATTTGTTCTACATCAAGATCAAATAAACAAGGGACAATAGAAATATAATGGAAGTCAATTTTTCAATATGGAAGAAATTCTCAGTAAAGTAAATTCCTTCCACCTAGGAATATCCTTTTGCTACCAAGAAAGCCTTATACTTCCACACTCCACCTTCTACATTCTGCTTCTTCTTGAACACATATTTTCTACCACCAAGTTTTATATCATTAGGAAACCATGCCTCATTTTTGTCCAAGGCCTCCATTTATTCAATCATAAACTGCTTATAGAGTTTACCCTCCTTAGAATCCACTACCTCTCTGACAATTCTAGGATCATCATCAATCACAAATAAAACAAAGGAAAAATGAAAATTAGGTGGACTATACCTTCCTATTTTCCATCTTACTCAAATATATCTCCTTGAGACTAGGAATTGTATTTCCCCCTCTTCATTTGAAAGATCTTCCTCCATGGAGTCAAATTCTCTATACGCTAATTCAAACTCTATTTTATGCAATTTCCTTTCTATTGGTTCATTTTCATGCTTAAGAGTACTTCTAACTTCTCTACAAACCACATTATGACTATAAACAATCTTCCTTATTACTAGATTCAAATTTTGTAGCCTTTTACTCCATCTTTATAATCAATGAAGATACATTTCTTTGCTTTATTTTATAGCTTACTCCTTTTCTTATTTGGAACATGCGCATAAGGATCACAACAAAACACTTAAGCTATATAATAGAGGGCTTCTTATTATTCCATGTCTTGTGATGAGTTGTATTAACCAATGTTGATGTAGGTGATTAATTGATCATATAACATGCAATACATATTGCCTTCACCAAAAAAAATTACTCTATGTCTGTGCCACTGAGCATACTTCTTTCCTTTTCCATTTGTGTCATCTTCATCCTTTCTGCAACTCCATTTTGTGTGTATGGAGTTGTGTTTTCTCATGATATTCCACATTATTTGGAGAATTTCCCAAAATAATCCCAAAGAACTCTCCTCCATTTTCAAACCTCAACACTTTTATTTCCCTTTGTGTAGTTTTCTATAAGAGCTTTGAACTCTTTGAATTTTTCAAAAGCCTCGAATTTCTTCTTTAGGAGAAACAACCATGCTTTCCTAGATATATCATTAATAAATTATACATAGTACATAGATCCTGCTAGAGATGGAATATGTATAGGTCCAAACATATCACTTTGTATCAGGTCTAGGATCCCTTCTACTCGTCTAGCACCAAATGGGAATCTCATTTGATTTTATTCGCCATAGACACAATGTTCATAAGAAAAAAAATATGAAAAAAATCAAGGATACCTTCAACCATTCCTTTACATACAAAGAAAAAAGGCCCTTCTCTCTAATGTGTCTCATTCTTTGACGTTAGAGCATAACTTCTCTACAAGAAGAGTAAGAGTTATGCTAATTTCATTGTTAGGAACAACGACACTATTACACCCATCAGTGATTGTTCTTCCTAGCAACTTTTGTGAAGTTCCAACCTAAACTTCTCTTAACAACACCATTTATCCTTGAATCATCTTCCATGTCTCCTTTTAAAATATAGTCTGCACACCTACATCATTAATCTTACTCACATAGATCGCGTTCCTATATAATCTTGGAATATGAAAATATTGGGAAGGGTTTTAACCCTTCCGTATTTAAGCAACAATTGGACCATTAAATGTACTAATGATTTTGGTAGTTGAGTCATATCCGAGGAAGGCATAATCTCCATATACTTTCCATATTCACAAAACCACTCCTTACGAGGAGTCATGTGAAAAGATGTGCTTGAATTGATCAACTATCCAATGTGATTTGAATGTGTACTTATAGATGCCAAGTACACATTCCTTCCTTCGTCTAAGGTGGTATTTTCTTTAGGGGAAGGAGCATCATCGAATCCCTTGTTTTTATCATCATCTATAAAAATCTTCTTACAATGCCCAACTTTAATACGTTTCCAAAATTCCCTTATAGATTGTCCTACAAATTATATCTACCTATATATTTAAACATGTTGTTAGTTTTTGTAGCATCGAATGGTATTATAGTCTTGATAGTTGTCAGAGAAGCTAAGAAACACTAAGACTCCAGAACATAGAAAAGGTTCCAGGAAATCCACCTAGAAATGCCTTAATTAAGTTACTTAATCAGTAGTTATTTTTTTCCTAAGTCTAACTTGGGGAAACTAATTAATTAATAAAACTTAATTGAGGAAGGTGAGATTTCTATAGAAAATCGCATGGATCGACTAGGAAATGATCTCATACATTGGTTAAGTTTTAATCTTGGCCATTGGAGTCCCAACTGGAGGTTATAAGAAGAATTCGATGGGTAGATGGAGGAACACACTTGAGATCAATTTCCTTGGGCAATTCGACTTTCCAAAGAGCAACAACATTCTTCCAGAAGAGTTCGAGCTAGTGAGGGGATGCAGAGACATAGAGGGGAAAAGACAATGAGTCTAGAGGAATTTTTCCAGTTTTGGAGGGTTAGAAAAAGGAGGTCGAAAATACTCTCCAGGAGCCTGCACAGAGGCAACACATAGCATATCAAACCGGTTCAACAACTGTGCACATTGGGTTTTTTGGGTACTTTTGTCCAAAAATATTGTGTTATATTTTTTTGTGTGCGTGCCAATATTTTCTTAGTTTCCAGTTTATCTTCTGCATTATTTATATTTGTGAAGGTTGCATTGAAATTAATTCATTCTTGTCATAGCAATAAACTACATAATTTATTTTCAGTTAGAAGAATTAATTCCAGTTGTTGCAATAGAAATTTTGTAGTGAAATGTTCACATGGTATTAGAGAAAAAATTATCATACATGAAGCTCAGAAGTGGAAGGGAGAAATCATCCAGATTTAGAGGGAGTATGGTAGTTCAATTTCCAAATTTGCGCAGAGGCTAGATTAACAGTTCAAACTGTTGGGCAGAGGGTTTGATTTTTCCAGTATAGGTGGTCGGAAAATTCACAAAACCTAGTAGCAGTTCCAACAGGCAGTAGTAACGACGAGAAGCAATTCTGGTAGAGCATATCAAAATTTTCACTAAGCAGATTCCTTATTTTGGCGCAAAAGGGTTTTGCAATAGTTTTGCTAGAGCATAATCAACGTCCAGTGGAAGAGAAAAGTGCACACACAGAGGGAATTTCTCTATGAAGGGTTCTATTTTAGAAATCCAAATTTCTAGTTGCAGATGGCAGTAGCTACAAGCATATTTTCTCACTCTATAAGGGAGTGTGAATAGTAGAATCAACAACCAAGTAGGAGAAAGAGGGATAATTCCATTCCAGTTTCAGATATGGTCACAACTAGGCTTAGAGATCAAGATAGGTTGGAGGGAGATTCCAACTATGTCATCTAGAAGGTCAGGATGTCCTTCCTATTAGATTAGCATGACCTAAAAACCTTTGTAGAGAGATTTGTGGCAATATCAACCGATGCAGATCAACTGAAAGAGTACAGGAAAGAAATGGCCAAGGCAAAGCAGATGATCCTAGATGGAGTATAGGACCATATAGTCTCACATATATCTATCAAGAACACCACCAAACAGTTCTAGGATGCTCTCACATAGCTATATCAGAATCCTTTTGAACAATAGAAGATGTTCCTGAAAGAGAAGATGAGAAACATCAGGATGTATAAGCGAGAAGGCATTGATCCCTTTCTCACCATAATTCATGAAATCTAGGATAAGCTTGCAATCTTTGGGGAGGCACCTCAAGACACAGAGATTATGAGTTTCACACTAAACATTGTCTTAAATTATTGAGAGATCTTCTTTGAAGGAATCTTGGAACGAGATCCTCTAACTAGGTGGGATATGAAGACTTGCAATAGGAGGAGACAAGACGAGCACTAGTGAAAACCTCCATCAATAGAAGCAATAGTAAGGGTTCAAAAGGTGAGAAGGAGGAAGATAATGTGGTCCTTGCATCAAAGGGTCCCAGTCAAGGATAAGCTTCATAAGGGGAGAATAATAAAAAGAAGGACCTATCTAAGGTCAAGTGCTTCAGGTGTGGCATGTTTGGCCACTACAGTGTTCAGTGTCATGTTGATGCCTCTAAAATCCTAGCACCAACATTGGGGATAACCACCCGGTCCGGACCTTAGTACAACTCCTTTTCCGTTTGGTGTGGTGGCTCTGACTGGATATTATGGGACCAGTTTCCCATATAATAAATAGTTTGATGGATGATTGTTTTATAATGTATAATAAGGATGATAAGTGCTTTAAACTATAACTCAAAAATATACAAATATACTTATATAACCTGGGTATTCTATAAACAATGTGATTTCTGATTATTTCTAACACACAAATAATCATATAGATGAATTACTAATCGATAGAAAGATGCATTCATAGATAATGATTACTTTGTGTAAGAAATTAAACAAAGTAATTATAAATAAAACATATCGCATTCATAACAATGTATATCGCTGACATATATCTGTAAAGTATAACATTTCTAAATCTTCAGAAATGACATGATAGAGAATTATTTTGAAGAGTATACATGCATCAACAATAGCAATTTTTAAAAGGAATGCTTCATTACATTAGGAAACAAGAGAAAAGAACAGTGATAGAAATCACGCATGCATTTGAGTCTTTCCAATGTAAATAACATTCTGATTCACTTTCTTATTTGAGATAACTTCCAAGAGATACAAAGGTGCATATATTGAAAAAAGTTTCTTCACAAAAATGTAGAACCCTGATCCACTACTGATAAAAAAATATATTCAGAAGTACAAAAGTGTAACTTCTCAAATCAAGTTTTTTATGAAAATTGAGGACCCTTTCTTAAAAGACATGAAAGGGTTTAAATAATAAAAATAAAAACTAACTGTCAATGAAAATCACTTTGAGTTTTTGAAACTGTAAACATAAAAATCTGGGATTTGATCTATGAAAATAACAGTGCGATAGCCTTTTAACTAATTTATTGTATCTACTTCTTCTTTTGTACTGGCAATTGACAAATTGAGAGCATCTGTTGAATTTCCAAAGGATGACTCAGCCTGGAATGTAATTGACCTATGTACGTAGCATCTGAAATTTCGGGAACGATGAAATTGACAGTGCCGTCAAGGCATTTGGTGGCCATTTGCTGGCTATGCGGCTTGACTAGGAAAAACCAAAATGCATCCCAAGTCAAGTTTTTCACTTTGTTGATCTGTTCTTCTCTATTCGCCATATCTTTCTCCATTGATCTGCGAGTGTTTTTGCTTACGAGATCTTTCCTGGACAACAATCAGAGATCAAGTCAGTTCCATATAAACTATCATTTACCAACTCAATCACACTGTTCATTGTAGTCCTGGCTCTAGAAGTAGCTCTTTCGACCTTTATTAACTGTGATTCCCACTCCGAAAACAAGATTTTTTTGTGTGATTCTTGGATTTTTGGTAGATTAGCAACTATGCCTTCTTCTAAACTTTGTCAAGAGAGAAATTTTGTTACCTTATCATATGAGTTTTCAAATTCTAGCCTGGTGTCAACTTCCTGTTCAATGAGTGATGCAGTGATAGTGCACAATGGCTCAACCAATGATATTTTATGGCAAAGGATATTTAGTTGCCGAGATAAGGCTTTGGTCACTTCCAAGGCTTCTTTCTTGAATTCATCAATCTTCGGATAACCTTTGAATTTCTCTACTTGTAATTGCATTTGTGCAACTTGTTCTTATTTAGCCTTCTTTTCCTATTGAATTGTTGTTTGAAGCTTGTTGAGTTCTTAAGACAACTTTTGTTGTTTCTAGAGAGCCTGTTGATCGATCTTTTGTTTCTCCAAATTTAACTGTTCTTTTAGTCACTCATTTTGTTGTTTCTGCTCTGCTAGCTGTTGCTCAAACTGTCCTATCTTCTACTGTTCCAATGTCGTTTGCTCTTCAAGTTGGGTGATCCTTATATCCTTTTCCTTGATTAGTTGGCTAACTTCGAAGGCCTTGTCCATTGTAGCGGTTGTATAGGCACCTGCATATTGAGATAATTTGGTTAAATCCTCCGAAGGATTGACTTTTGAGTCTTTCCATACCACACTCATCAGTTCAACTTGAGGAGTTGAAAATGGTCCGTGGTCAATTTTTCTCCTTTTTCTCTGTCTTTTGACCACAACCCTATGCTTTGGACTGTAAAATACATCCAGGGGTGGTATTTCCTCTACCTTCAATACAATCTCTTTGCAAGGGTTTTTTGGAATTATTTAGATATCATGTTGAGTGTTAACTATACCAATCGCTCTTTCAATTGGAATATTAGTAATAGTAGGCTCCTGTGTTGTGGGTGATTTTGGCATAATGATGTTTTGGGAGTCATTCTGGTTCTTTATCATTTGATCGAACTGCTCCCATTCCTTGATTAAGCTGGAATAAATCTGCACATCGATATCTAGGAGCTCGATGGTCTTTTCATTTGTCTGCTCCTTTTTAGGACTCTTCTCCTTTTCTGGACTCCTCCCCTTTTCTGGACTCTTCTCCTTTTTAGGACTCTTCTCAGTAGTTTGTTCTTGACTGTGGCCTTCTTCCTGCACCATAGGGGTAGTGTTCAATAAATCCAGAGGCAGTGTTTGTAACCTCTGTGTCCTGAACTGCATAAACTTATCTACCCCCCCCAGCTCCTAATTTGATCTTTGCTAGATGTTTTACCCTTGAAAATGACTCAGTTGAAGAGAACAAGTCATCTTTCTCATGTTCAAATTTGGTAAGTTTCACTTGAGTGGTAAAGTTGTAAGCCACTGCTTTTGGATCATACTGTCTCTTAGGAATGACTGCTAACTTTAGAATTTTTATCTTCCTTGCTTCTTTCTCTGCATGTTTGAAATCATGCAGTGAATAAGTACCACATCGGAGGGGAAGTGAAGGCCACATTTGTTTCTTGGACTCTTTGAGGTTCCTGGACATTCCTATTTTTGTTATCTGGTAAGCTATTTCTCTGGCCAATAGCTTATCAGAAATGTACAAGGGGAGAACATGTGGATCTGTGGTGCTGCTAAAATTTTTGACTTAGGTGAACTTTTCCTCACCAAACCAATTGTCGATTGATGGTAGGTCAATGTTGGCCTCATCGGATAACCGAGGAGCATGTCTGTTGAATATGGCCTGATAGACAGGTAAAACAAAACCATGACAAATTCTATATATATGATCTTTATAATGGGCCTTCCACAAATATTTATGATAAATGTGAATAGGAGTTGGGCCTTGAGGAGTCCATTTCCAACCTAGAATGGGGTAGTCAGAATTGAAACAGATGGTATCCATGATGTAGGCGCTCATATAGAATGGGGGTATTGTCTGGGTAGTTACAAACCTATTTCTTCTATAATCAAGGATTTGGTTGGCCATTTTATTTGATAAAATGGTTGCCCAATCCATATATAAGAGTGGATTGATGCTTCCACTAAAGGCACCATTTCTATGGTAAACCTAGTTGAATCAGAGACTCCAAAGAGTCTACATAGCATAGCACCAGCATAGCAATAAGGAGATGCTAAGGAGTCTATGGAGTACATACCAGAAGATTCATGCTTATGCTTGTTCGAGAAATGTCTCCATTCCCTGATAGGGTCCAACTCTATATCGTTCTCCTTGGCGAAAGCTTCTAAAAATGCTTTGCTGTAATGTTTATGGGGGTCCGGAAAATGATACATCTTCTTGATATCTTCTTCCCTGAATGTCTCGAATATCCTTCCATCAGCTGTATAGAATGCTTTGTCAGTTATATTGATACTCTCTATTACCCATCTCACCGGGTCATTATATGGTAATACTTTCACATGGGCTGCTATTCTGCGGAGGAAGGAGTTGGCTAAATCGTTAAGAGTATTTTCTGATTTATCAGTTGAACCAGTCATTTCTCCTTCTTCAATTTCAGATGGATCCTCGGCTTCGAGTAGATTATATATGCCCTCCCATGAAGTCTTGCCAAGGCCTGAACAGGTAGTATCAGCTATCAGTACCAACTTTGCTGGTTCATCCTTCGCTATGACAGGGACTTTTGCTTTCCGAGATTTCTTAGACATTTTTGCTGGATTGATCACTTCAGACTTGCTCTGCAAAATGAAACAGAAGGACGTAACAGTGGAAAAACTTGTTCAAAGCTAATACACAGCGCACAGGACTAACAACAATTAAGCGTAATAGATGATACAAATCTATGATATGTTAAGCCACCATGGATGAATTTCTCGAATGATTCAACCTTAACTACTTATTAATGATTTCCCCATAACTTCCAACGTGAAAATTTAATGCCATGATGATATGCTGCATCACAAATTTATAACGGTCCTTTGTAGAATGGGTAACGTGACTTCCCGATCGGCGATTAGCGATAATCGCATATTGAAGATTGGCAGTTACAAGTGCCATGCTTAAATGGTTCTTTTGCATGGTTGTGATTGCGATCAGTGGTGACCTGGCATGGGGAGGCGGCATGCTTTCAAATTGATAAATTGTTTAAATTTTCTTTATAATTTGACTTATAACTTTAAACCGCACATGTTCGTAATACTTCAGGTTTTGCCTTTATTGAAAGCGCGCAACACGATAATGAAATCGCATCGGAAGATTTCAAAGGAGATTTTTGGAAGTGCTTTGTGATTTTAGCGATGCGCAATTGCAACCACCTTATCACATCGGAAGTTTTCTATGGAACACCTGGGACAACTTCTTGATGAGTAGCGATATGTGATTTCCGATAGAGTTATCGCATTGGCAGATCTCAATGGAACACTTTAAGTTCACTATTGAAATAAAGGATGTGTGTGATGCGACATATTCCTTTTATAATTGCTTTTCCTTGATAAAGCTTTATGATAAGGTTTTATTATAATTCAAATCGGATCGGTCCTTATCAAGACAACTTTCATGGGTTCGATAGATTTGCAAATCATGATTGTGATTTAACCTATCTTAAAGAAAATTTTTATATAACCTATTATAAAAACTTATTTTCAAGTGCTTTATTGATTTTATTAAATTCTAAAAGGGAACCCATTTCTTATTAAAGTTTTATATGAAAAAATTGAAATGGGGAGGGTTGTTGTATATCACAACAATTGGTGATTCACTGGGAGAAACAGTTATCTCTGAAAAAATAATGCAATATCTAAAACTTTCTTAAATTGGAAACAATTGAGGATAAAGAAAACAATCTAAGAATAGCTAAAATAAAAATTAACTCAGAATAAAATAACAACTTTTCGCAATTTCTTTTACAATCCCTTAAAAATAAAAACATATTTGGTTTCTTCAAGCTTTGATTGGTTGATAAAGATAAAGTGGCGGGATCCTCCAACTCAGCTTTTAAATTTACTCTTTTGTCACAGATAATGCCTCTGCTGCCAGCAAACATCTATAGTCTCGACAGGGTTACCTTTTGACCATAAATCATTCATTGTCCCATCCATCTAAGAGCATAAGTTTTGAAAGTAAATTTGAAAAGACATGTTTACATATATTTTTTGATTTTATATTCTTTTATTTTTTTAAGATAAAAATCCATTGTCCTGGTATGGTAGCCAGCTTCTAACAATGCCATTCACTGGTGGTAATTGAACTGAACAAAGTTGGCTCGTGATGAGACCCCTTGTCTTATGATTATAAGCCATTACCTTGTTTTGATATGCAGTATTGATAATGTCAGTTTAATTAGTTCTCTATGATCATGGTGATGAGACCTCTTATCTTGTATATCAAACATACTTTAGAATTATACTTTGAAAAATCATAAACTTAGTGGATGGGGTGAATGATTTTCTCCTTAAGAGTTTATGGATGAGAATTTTTTAGAGTTGTAGATGCCAAGTTCGAAAAGTCTTTACTTTTTAAAAATAACCTCTCTTAACTTTATAAAACTTAGAATGATTTACAGTATTTTCAAGGTTTTGGAAGATTTTACAAATTTTAAAGAGGTTCTCAAAATTTCATGTTTATTTAACTTTCCAAAACTGTAATCATTTCCTTAAAAGTTTCCACCTATTGAGAGCAAGTATTCACAATATTCTCTTAAAGGACTTTTCAATAGTAAAAGGGCAATGTAAGGCTATTTACAACATTATTTTCTAAAAGTAAACAAACTTGCATAAAAAATATTTACAGGTAAGAAGGGGTTACCTCCTTAAGAAAAGTGTTTCTTTAAGATAAGCCCATTCATAGGAAGAGAATCTCTCTTTCCTGATAAATCTTGCAGTATGAACATTGATGAGCCTATCTTTTCAATGATTTGAAATGGTCCAAGCCACATCTTTTGAAATGTGGTATGTTTACCTTTGTCTTCATGTGCTTTGTCCCATTTCAACACGAGATCACCAATTTGTAATGTTTTTGAGCCAGTAGAACTTCCATAAAAAGAAGATTTAATGACTTGTTGATGTTTAGCATGAGTGATTTTGGCCTTCTCTATTTCTTCCTCCAATTTGAGGATTTGATCAAACCTTAATTGAATAGAGGAAGAAGGAATTTCTTCAATAAATTGTACTAGGGCTAGAGATGGGAGTGCTAAGTTAATTTCTTTAAGATAAGCCCATTCACAGGAAGAGAATCTCTCTTTCCTGATAAATCTTGCAGTATGAACGTTGATGAGCCTATCTTTTCAATTATTTGAAATGGTCCAAGCCACATCTTTTGAAATTTGGTATGTTTACCTTTGTCTTCATGTGCTTTGTCCCATTTCAACACGAGATCACCAATTTGTAATGTTTTTGAGCCAGTAGAACTTCCATCAAAAGAAGATTTAATGACTTGATGTTTAGCATAAGTGATTTTGGCCTTCTCTATATCTTCCTCCAATTTGAGGATTTGATCAAATCTTAATTGAATAGAGGAAGAAGGATTTTCTTCAATAAATTGTACTAGGGCTAGAGATGGGAGTGCTAAGTTTTAAGGTATTACAACTTCTTTCCCATACACTAAGTTAAAAGGAGAAGTACCTATTGAGGCCTTCTGAGTTATGTGATCTGTCCATAATGTAAATATTAAATATTTATGCCAATTCTTTTGATTTTGATCAACAATTCTTTTAATAATCTTAATGAGATTCTTATTGGTTGCCTCTGCCAAACCATTACCTTGAGGATAGTAATTTGCAGAATATTTTAATTTAAAACCTCTCTTAAGAGAAAATTCAACTATACTACTCCCAGAGAAATAAGATGCATTATAAAAAATAAGGGCATTAGGTATACCAAACCTGGTAATTATAAATTGATCAATGAATTCAATGATTGCATCAAAATTGGCTACCTTTAATGGAATTGCTTCTACCCACTTTGTGAAGTAATCCATGGCTGTAAGGATGTATCTGTGTTGCTTGGAAGAATGTGGAACAATCTCTCCTATGATATCAAGCCCCCACTGTTCAAATGGTTGCTCAATGTTTACTGGTTGTAAAGCAAAGGTTGGTTTCCTTTGTCTCCCACTAGCAGTTTGGCATATCTTGCATTTCCTGACATAATCATGGGCATCTTTAAACAAAGTGGGCCAATAATATCTAGCATGTATTATCTTGTGAGCTGTAGTATCTCCTCCAAAATGTCCACCTACTGGACCATCATGTAATTCCTGCAAAACCTTTTGTGCTTCAGTTTTTTCAAGGCATATTAATAAAATTGAATCATAATCTCTTCTAAATAACACATCATCAATGATTTCGAAGTGTTTTTCTTTTAATCTTAAGGCACGCTTGTTTTTGTAACTGAAATCAGGAGGAGCATATCCGTTTTTCAGGTAAAAGATCAGGTCAGCATACTGAGATTCAGAATTTATGATACTTATCTCGTTCACTTGAAGAGTATTATCTGAATCTTCATATTCTGGAATATTAGAAGCTCCTACTAATAACCTGCAAAAGCCTTGTCCTCTCATAATTTTCGCTGGTTTAATATCAATATCATACTCTTGTAAGGTTGTTACCCAATTAGCTCTCTTCTCTCCTACTTCCCTTTGAACTAGCAATTGCCTCACTGCAGAGAATGGGACTATTACTTTTGTATGTGTTTTTAGGAGGAATGGTCTAAAGTGTTTGATAGATTTAAACACAGCAAAAGCTTGTTTTTCAACTTCGGAATAGTTGAGTTCAGCGCCTTGTAAATTAGAACTGAAGAAGGATATAGGTGCTTCTACTTGTTGGTCATTGATCTGTGTTAAGACAACGACATAAGATGTTTCAGTGGCCAAAGTATACAAAATAAAATGACTAGAAAAAATCGAAGTATTCAATGCAGGAGCATTAATGATTTCTTGTTTGATTGATTCAAAAGCCTCTTTTTCATATAAAGAAATATTTGCTTGAGTCTTCTTCATGTCTTCCACAATGTTGTAATCCATAGAGTCAGAGACTACTAATGTTTTAGATGATGAGGGTGGATTGGAGGATGATGGTTGATTTTGGGTAGGCACAACTGGAGATTTCTTCATGGGAGCTTTGTCTTTAATAATAGGGCTTGAATTTTTCTTCTTTGGATTCGTTTGAATAGGCTCTGCTGCATTTTTGCTTCTAGTATTTACTAGGAGAGCTTCTTGTTAACTTTCAGTATAAGAGTTAGGTAAGATAAAGTCCCACATTCCATGGCATTCAACTGTTTCATCTTCTTCTGTTTCCTCCAATGAAAAAACTATGTCTTCATCTTCATCATCATCTAGATCTAATTCTGCATTGGATATAGCATTAGGTGGTTTAGGGTTAGTTGACTAATTTCTTCTAAAATTTCTAAATGGTTTTTTAGTAGAAGTTTCAGCTACCTGCTTTTTTATTTCCACCATTTCATTGGACATAGTTTTTAGAAACTTTTGTAAACCTTCCATGTCATATGGGTCTTTAACTGCTTTCTTTTTTGGATCATCTTCGAAAGTAACCTTTTTTTATTTTCTTTCTTCAAGAGCATTTTTCTTTTCCAAAGCAATGATATGTTTTTCAACAGTGATCACTTCCTTCATATTTTCTACTAATGTGGGTTTCGCAACCCTATCAACGAAGATGGCTATGTTTGAAGGTAAAGCGGAGATATACCATTCACTTCGGACTTCTTCACTAGGCTTGGATGTTGCGGGAATTTTATTCAATAGTTTATTAAATTGGGAGTTGAAGTCTTTGATGGGTTCCTTTAACTCAGATTTCAGATTGGAGAGATCATTAATTAAAGTCGTTGTGGACCTATCGTCTCCAAACTTAGTTAAGAATTGCTCCTGAAAAGCATCCCAGCTATTGATGGATCCTGGTGGTAATGAAAAATACCACGATCCAGTTGCTCATTGTAGAGTGTATGGAAATAGCCTAACAACAACATCTTCTTTTGCTACCCCATTCAAGTTTATTGACAACATGAAATTGTTTATATGTTCTTCTGCTAATATGCCATTGTATGGATTAAATTTTGGTAACCATTTTTCAGGATGGGTTGGTAATTGGCTCAAAGGTGCAGGCATTGCGACTGCTCCTAGATTTGTCCATGGCCTTGGTTGAGGTTGATTATGTGCCATGGTCGAACTAACAACAGAAGAGGGTGAGGAGGTAGTTGAAAGTGATTGGGTAGAGGATGTTGGAGTACCTGTACCCTTTTGGACTATGATCTTGATTTGGGGAATGGATGGATGACTTTGCAATGGTTTAGATGAAATGGATGATGATGAAGAAAGAGTCTCACTGTCAGAATCTAAAGGTGTCTTCCTAACTCTTTTTCGACTTGGCAGAGGAAATTCAGTTGGTGGGATACCAATATTTTCACTTTGCGATCTTGTAAGAGGATGAGATGGGATATACTACAAAGTCACACTGCCTTGGGATAACTCAGACTATTCTTGGGATATCGAAAACCCTTGGAGTTTATGAATCAAGGTCTGTACTTCAGGGGGTTCAAGAGAAGAATTGTTAGGTGTGTTTAAGTTTTCAGCAGTGGGTGTTGTATTTTCCTTTTCAACTTCTCGCTTAAAAATAGGAGATTTAGAATGCAAAGGAGAAGTTGGAGGAGATGGTGAGGGAGTTTTACTCTTAGAATGTCCTGTGGATTTGGATTCACTCGCCATTCACAGTTCATGCCCTCCTTCTAGTGCCAAAAATGTTGATGCCTCTAAAATCCTAGCACTAACATTGGGGATAACCACCTGGTCCGGACCTTAGTACAACTCCTTTTCCGTTTGGTGTGGTGGCTCCGACTGGATATTATGGGATGAGTTTCCCATATAATAAATGGTTTTATGATTGATTGTTTTATAATGTATAATAAGGATGATAAGTGCTTTAACCTATAACTCAAAAATATACAAATATACTTATATAACCCGGGTATTCTATAAACAATGTGATTTCTGATTATTTCTAAGAGACAAATAATCATATAGATGAATTACTAATCAATAGAAGATGCATTCATAGATAATGATTACTTTGTTTAAGAAATTAAACAAAGTAATTATAAATAAAACATATCGCATTCATAACAATGTATATCACTGACATATATCTGCAAAGTAAAACAATTCTAAATCTTCAAAAATGACATGATAAAGAATTATTTTGAAGAGTATACATAAATCAACAATAGCAATTTTTAAAAGGAATGCTTCATCACATAAGGAAACAATAGAAAAGAACAGTGATAGAAATATTGCATGCATTTGAGTCTTTCCAATGTAAATAACACTCTGATTCCACTTTCTTATTTGAGATAACTTCCAGGAGATACAAAAGTGCAGATCTTGAAAAAAGTTTCTTCACAAAAATGTAGAACTTATCCACTATTGATAAAAAAATATATTCAGAAGTACAAAAGTGTAACTTGCAGCTGACAAATTGAGAGAATTTGCTGAATTTCCGGAGGATGACTCAGCCTGGAATGTAGCTGAGTTGTGTACGTAGCATCTGAAAGTTCGGGAACCATGAGATTGACAACGTCGGCAAGGTATTTGGTGGCCATCTACTGGCTGTGTGGCTTGACTAGGAAAAACCAAAATGCATCCCAAGTCAAGTTTTGCACTTTGCCGATTTGTTCTTCTCTGTTGGCCAGATCCTTTCTCCATTGATCTTCTAGCATTTTTTCTTACGAGAGCTTTCCTGGAGAGCAATCGGAGATCAAGTTAGTTCCATATAAATTATCATTTAGAAACTCAATCACATTGTTCATTGTAGTCCTGGCTCTGGAAGTAACTCTTTCGGCCTTTATTAACTCTAATTACCACTCTGAAAACATAATTTCTTTGTGCGATTCTTGGATTTTTGGTAGATTAGCAGCTATGCCTTCTTTTGAACTTTGCAAAGAGAGAAATTTTGTTACCTTATCATCTATGTTTTCAAATTCTAGCCTGGTGTCAACTGCTTGTTCAATGAGTGATGCATTGATAGTGCACAATGGGTCAACCAATGATATTTTATGGCAAAGGATATTTAGTTGCCAAGATAAGGCTTTGGTCACTTCTAGGGCTTCTTTCTTGAATTCATCAATCTTCGAATAACCTTTGAATTTCTCTACCTGTAATTGGAACTTGTTCTTCTTTAGCCTTCTTTTCTTGCTGAATTGTTCTTTGAAGCTTGCTGAGTTCTTGAAACAACTTTTTTTGTTTCTGGAGAGCCTGCTGATCGATCTTCTGTTTCTCGAGATGTAGCTATTCTTTTACTCGCTCATTCTGTTGTTTATGCTTTGCTAGTTGTTGCTCAAGCTGTCTGATCTTCTACTGTTCCACTGCCATTTTCTCTTCAAGTTGAGTGATCCTTAGATCCTTTTCCTTGATTAGTTGGCTAACTTCAGAGGCCTTGTCCATTGTAGCTGCTGTATAGGCACCTGCATATTGAGATAATTTGGTTAAATCCTCCGAAGGATTGACTTCTGAGTCTTTCCATACCACATTCATCAGTTCAGCTTGAGGAGTTGAAAATGGTCCCTGGTCAATTTTTCTCCTTTTCCTCTACCTTTTGACCACAACCCTATGCTTTGACCTGTAAAATACATCCAGGGGTGGTATTTCGTCTACCTTCAATACAATCTCTTCGAAAGGGTTTTCTGGAATTATTTAAATATCATGCTGAGTGTTAACTATACCGATCGCCCCTTCAATTGGAATATTAGTAGCAGTAGGCTCCTGTGTTGCAGGCGATTTTGGCATAATGATGTTTTGGGAGTCATTCTGGTTCTTTATCATTTGATCAAACTGCACCCATTCCTTGATTAAGTTGGAATCAGTATGCACATCGGTATCTAGGAGCTCGCTGGTCTTTTCATTTGTCTGCTCCTTTTCGAGACTCTGCTCCTTTTCAGGACTCTTCTCTTTTCCTAGACTCTTCTCCTTTTCTGGTCTCTTGTCCTTTTCAGGACTCTTCTCAATAGTTTGTTCTTGACTATGGCCTTCTTGCTGCACGATAGTGGTAGTGTTCAATAAATCCAGAGGCAGTATTTGTAACCTCTTTGTCCTGAACTACATAAACTTACCTACCCCCCCTGCTACTAATTTGATCTTTGCTAGATGTTTTACCCTTGAAAATGACTCAACTGAAGAGAACAAGTCATCATAGTCATCTTTCTCATGTTCAAATTTTGCAAGCTTCCCCTGAGTGTTAAAGTTGTAAGCCACTGCTTTTGGATCATACTGTCTCTTAGGAATGACTGCTAACTTTAGAATTTTTATCTTCCCTGCTTCTTTCTCTGCATGTTTGAAATCATGCAGTGAATAAGTACCATGTCAGAGGGGAAATGAAGGCCACATGTGTTTCTTGGACTCTTTGAGATTCCTGGACATTCCTATTTCTATTATCTGGTAAGCTATTTCTCTGGCCAATAGCTTATTAGGAATGTACAAGGGGAGAACATGTGGATCTGTGGTGCTGCCAAAAAGTCTGACATAGGTGAACTTTTCTTCATGGAACCAACTGCCGATTGATGGTAGGTCGATGTTGGCCTCATCGGATAACCAAGGAGCAGGTCTGTTGAATATGGCCTGATGGACGGCTAAAAAAAACCATGAAAAATTATATATATATATGATCTTTATAATGGGCCTTCCACAAATACTTATGATAAATGTGAATAGGAGTTGGGTCTTGAGGAGTCCATTTCCAACCTAGAATGGGGTAGTCATAATTGAAACAGATGGTATCCATGATGTAGGCGCTCATATAGAATGGGGGTATTGTCTGGGTAGTTACAAATCTATTTCTTTTATAATCAAGGATTTGGTTGGCCATTTTATCTGATAAAATGGTTGCCCAATCCATAATATAAGAGTGGATTGTTGCTTCCATTAAAGGCACCATTTCTATGGTAAACCTAGCTAAATCAGAGACTCCAAAGAGACTACATATCATAGCGCCAACATAGCAATAAGGAGATGCTAAGGAGTCTACGGAGTACATACCAGAAGATTCATGCTTATGCTTATTCGGGAAATTTCTCCATTCCCTGAAAGGGTCTGACTCTATATCGTTCTCCTTGGCGAAAGCTTCTAAAAATGCTTTGTTGTAATGTTTCTGGGGGTCTGGCAAATTATACATCTTCTTGATATCTTCTGCCCTGAATGTCCCGAACATCCTTCCATCAGGTGTATAGAATGTTCTGTCGGTTATATTGATGCTCTCTATTACCCATATCACCAGGTCATTATATGGTAATACTTTCGCACGGGCTGCTATTCTGTGGAGGAAGGAGCTGGCTAAATCGTTAAGAGTATTTTCTTATTTATCCATTGAACTAGTCGTTGCTCCTTCTTCTTCAATTTCAGATGGATCCTCGGCTTCGAGTAGACTATATATGCCCTCCCATGAAGTCTTTCCAAGGCTTGAACAGGTAGTATCAGCTATCAGTACCAACTTTGCTTGTTCATCCTTCGCTATGACGGGGACTTTTGCTTTCTGAGATTTCTTAGACATTTTTGCTAGATTGATGACTTCAAGCTCGCTCTGCAAAATGAAACAGAAGGACGTAACAATGCAAAAACTTGTTCAAAGCTAATACACAGTGCACAATACTAACAACAAGTAAGCGTAATAGATGTTATGGGTCTATGATATGTTAAGCCACCATGGATGAATTTCTCGAAGGGTTCAACCATAACTGCTTATTAATGATTTCGCCTTAACTTCCAATGTGAAACTTTAATGCCATGATGATATGCTGCATCGCAAATTTATAACGGTCCTTTTTAGAATGGGTATCGTGACTTCCCGATCGGTGATTAGCGATAATCGCATATCGCAGATCTGGAGTTATAAGTGCCATGCTTCAATGGTTCCTTTGCATGGTTGCGATTTTGATCAGTGGTGAGTTGGTGATCGGCTTATCACATCGGAAGTTTTCTATGGAACACTTGGGACAGCTTCTTGATGAGTAGCGATATGCGATTTCCAATAGAGTTATCGCATCGGCGGATCTCAATGGAACACTTTAAGTTCACTATTGAAATAAAGGATGTGCGCAATGTGACATATTCCTTTTATAATTGTTTTTCCTCGATAAAGCTTTATGATGAGGTTTTATTATAATTCAAATCGGATCGGTCCTTATCAAGAGGACTTTCATGGGTTCAATAGATTTGCAAATTGCGATTGCGATTTAGCCTATCTTAAACGCAAATTTTATGTAACCTATTATAAAAAATTATTTTCAAACGTTTTATTGATTTTATTTAAATTCTAAAAGGGGACCCATTTCTTATTAAAGTTTTATATGAAAATTTTGAAATGGGGAGGGTTGTTGTATAGCACAATAATTGGCAATTCACTGGGAGAAATAGTTATCTCTGAAAAAATAATGCAATATCTAAAACTTTCTTAAGTTGGAAACAATTGAGGATAAAGAAAAAAATCTAAGAATAGCTAAAATAAAAATTAACTCTGAATAAAATAACAATTTCTTGCAATTTCTTTTACAATCCCTTAAAAATAATAACATTTTTGGTTTCTTCAAGCTTTGATTGGTTGATAAAGATAAAGTAGGGGGCTCCTCCAACTCAGCTTTTAAATTTACTCTTTTGTCACAGGTAGTGCCTCTGCTGCCAGCAAACATCTATAGTCTCGACAGGGTTACCTTTTGACCATAAATCATTCATTGTTCCATCCATCTAAGAGCAAAAATTTTGAAAGATAAATTCGAAAAGATATGTTTACATATATTTTTTGATTTTATATTCTTTTATTTTTTTAAGATAAAAAGTCATTGTCCTGGTTTAGTAGCCAGCTTATAACAATGTCATTCACTGGGTGTAATTGAACTGAACAAGCTGGCTCGTGATGAGATCCCTTGTCTTATGATTATAAGCCATTACCCTATTTTGATATGCAGTATTGGTAATGTCAGTTTAATTAGTTCCCTATGATCATGGTAAGCAGGCTCATCATGAGACCTCTTATCTTTTATATCAGACATATTTTAGAATTACATTCTGAAAAATCATAAACTTAGTGGATGGGGTGAATGATTTTCTCCTTAAGAGTTTATGGATGAGAATTTTTTCGAGTTGTAGATGCCAAGTTTGGAAAAGTCTTTACTTTTTACAAATAACCTCTCTTAACTTTATAAAACTTAGAATGATTTACAGTATTTTCAAGGTTTTGGAAGATTTTACAAATTTCAAAGAGGTTCTCAGAGTTTCATGTTTTATTTAACTTTCCAAAACTGTAATCATTTCCTTAAAAGTCTCCACCTATTGAAAGAAAGTATTCACAATATTCTCTTAAAGAACTTTTCAATAGTAAAAGGGCAATGGAAGACTATTTACAACATTATTTTCTAAAAATAAACAAACTCACATAAAGAATATTTACAAGTAAGAAGGGGTTACCTCCTTAAGAAAAGAATTTCTTTAAGATAAGCCCATTCACAGGAAGATAATCTCTCTTTCCTGACAAATCTTGCAGTATGAACATTGATGAGCCCATCTTTTCAATGATTTGAAATGGTCCAAGCCACATCTTTGAAATTTCGTATGTTTACCTTTGTCTTCATGTGCTTTGTCCCATTTCAACACGAGATCACCAATTTGTAATGTTTTTGAGCCGGTAGAACTTGCATCAAAAGAAGATTTAATGACTTGTTGATGTTTAGCATGAGTGATTTTGGCCTTCTCTCTTTCTTCCTCCAATTTGAAGATTTGACAAATCTTAATTCAATAGAGGAAGAAGGATTTTCTTCAATAAATTGTACTAGGGCTAGAGATGGGAGTGCTAAGTTTGAAGGTATTATATCTTCTTTCCCATACACTAAGTTAAAAGGAGAAGTACCTATTGAGGCCTTCTGAGTTATGCGATCTATGCATAATGCAAATATTAAAGATTTATGCCAATTCTTTTGATTTTGATCAACAGTTCTTTTAATAATCTTAATGAGATTCTTATTAGTTGACTTTGCCAAACCATTACCTTGAGGATAGTAATTTGCAGAATATTTTAATTTAAAACCTCTCTTAAGAGCAAATTCAACTATACTACTCCCAGAAAAATAAGATGCATTATCAAAAATAAGGGCATTAGGTACACCAAACCTGGTAATGATAAATTGATCAATGAATTCAATGATTGCATCAGAATTGGCTACCTTTAATGGAATTGCTTCTACCCAATTTGTGAAGTAATTCGTGGCTATAAGGATGTATCTATGTTTCTTGGAAGAATGTGGAACAATCTCTCCTATGATGTCAAGCCCCCATTGTTCAAATGGTTGCTCAATGTTTACTTGTTGTAAAGGAAAGTTTGGTTTCATTTGTCTCCCACTAGCAGTTTGGCATATCTTGCATTTCCTGACATAATCATGGGCATCTTTAAACAAAGTGGGCCAATAATATCTAGCATGTATTATCTTGTGAGCTGTAGTATCTCCTCCAAAATGTCCACCTGCTGGACCATCATGTAATTCCTGCAAAACCTTTTGTGCTTCAGTTTTTTCAAGGCATATTAATAAAATTGAATCATAATTTCTTCTAAATAACACATCATCAATGATTTTGAAGTGTTTTGCTTTTAATCTTAAGGCATGCTTGTTTTTGTAACTGAAATCAAGTGGAGAATATCCATTTTTCAAGTAAAAGATCAGGTCAACATACTGAGATTTATAATTTATCATACTTATCTCATTCACTTGAAGAGTATTATCTGAATCTCGTATTCTAGAATATTAGAAGCTCCTACTAATAACCTGCAAAAACCTTGTCCTCTCACAATTTTCAGTGGTTTAATATCAATATCATTTTCTTGTAAGGCTGTTAACCAATTAGCTCTCTTCTCTCCTACTTCCCTTTGAACTAGCAATTGCCTTACTACAGAGAATGGGACTATTACTTTTGTATGTGTTTTTAGGAGGAATGGTCTAATGTGTTTGATAGATTTAAACACAGCAAAAGCTTGTTTTTCAACTTCGGAATAGTTGATTTCAGCACCTTGTAAATTAGAACTGAAGAAGGATATAGGTGCTTCTACTTGTTGGTCATTGATCTGTGTTAAGACAACAACATAAGATGTTTCAGTGGCCAAAGTATACAAAATAAAATGACTAGAAAAATTTGGAGTATTCAATGCAAGAGCATTAATGATTGCTTGTTTGATTGATTCAAAAGCCTACTTTTAATTATGTCCCCATTTGAAAACTGAATTTTTCCTAATCATGGTTTGCAAAGGCAAGACTATATGACAAAAATCAGGAATGAATCTTTTTACAAAATTTATCTATCCCAAAAATGATTGCATTGATTTCTTGTTATGTGGCAAAGGAATATCGGAAATCTCTTTTATCCTGTCACGATCAATATATATGCCATCTTTGGATACAATAAACCCTAAGAGTTTGCCTTCGTTAAGAGCGAAGAATGATTTCTTGGGATCTAGAGAAATCCCATACCTTTTACATCGTTCAAAGATTTGTTTTAAATCATGGAGGTGATTGGCCCTTTTCTTGGAAAAGACAGTTATGTCATCTAAGTAAACAACAACTAACCTATTGATCAAACCTTTGAAGGCTATATCCATGGCTCGTTGGAAAAGTAGCTCCAGCATTTATCAAACCAAAACGCATTTTCTGATAAGCATATGTTCCCCATTTAGCTTTGAATGTAGTTTTTAGTCTATCATATTGATGCAGCAGTATTTGATTGTATCCCGAAAAACCATCAAGAAAGAACATTAACTCTAAACCAGCTACTGATTGAAGTATCTGCTCCATTGTTGGTAATGGGAAATTATCTTTTTGACATGCCTTATTGAGATTTCTAAAATCAATGCAAATCCTAATATCACCATTATTTTTCCTTACAGTTACCAAGTTTGAAACCCATTTAGAATGTCTAACCAGGAAAATTATTTTAGCTTTCAGAAGTTTATTGAACTCTACTTTGATTTGACTTTCCAGATTTGGATGAATTTTCCTTAACTTTTGTTCTACAGGTTTCTCATCAGAAATCATTGGAATTGTGTGTTGATTGATAGAAGTAGCATAAGTTTTCAGATCTTTGTAATGCCAAGCAAAAACATTTGTGTTTATTTAATAATCTAATGAAAGCAAATCTTTCTTCTGATGTGAGTTCAATTCCTAGATTGACATTTTGTGGTTTTGCCTCAGTCCCAAGATTTACTAATTCAAACCTTAAAGTAGAACTTTGAAGTTTTGCATTAGTGACCTTTTTGAATCTATATTTGATATCATAGAAATCTTCTAGCTTGACCACAGATTTAGGAATAGAATTCTCATTTAGTATTTGTTTTAGTTGAAGATCATAATCATTTTCATCAACAATTTGATCATCATAAGATTTTTCAGAAGTCAAGAAATTTAAGATGTCTTCATCATGATTGAATACCCGCCAATTGGTGACATTGTCTATGACAGATGACCGAAAAATTAATTCAATTGAAAACCTATATGGACTATAATCCTCGGATGGAAGGAGCTTAGAAGCAACACTAGCTAATAAATCAGCTGCTGCATTTTGAGATCTAGGAATAGGAGAAATGTTGAATGCCAGAAAATGAGTTATGAGATCTTGAACAAGGGACTGATAATGTTTGAGATGTCATGAAAGACAATGAATAGTGTTCCTTACTTTTTTTATGACAATTTTGGAACCACCAAATACTTTCAGATATTGAATATTCAGGCCTATTGCTTTATAGAGTCCTTGAATCAATGCCTCATATTCCGTAGTATTATTGGTACACTAAAATTCTAGTCTACATGATAGCATAGTTTTTTCCCCTTCTGGACTAATTAAAATACACCCTGCTCCTGCACCATCATTGGACTTTGATCCCTCAAAATATAAAGACCAAAATAAAGGCTTATCTACAGATTTATTTACAAGTTCATCAGCAATACTAACACATCTTGAGGTATCAGTATAAGAGAAATTTTCAATTTGTGATGTGAAACTATTAACAGGAAATGGTGATGGTTGAGCATTAAAATTTCCAACGAATGACTCAACTGAGTAACTTCCGAGAATGTTGTTATTGAAAGCTACAGGTTGGTTTTCTTGTTCAAACTCTGTTACTGTATGGGTCATGTGTTTTTCCCAATCTATTTTGATTTGATTTGGTTTTCATTTATAGGGAAGCCACATGTGAGACTAATCAGTGGAAATGTAACCATGGACTTTCTCAGACTAATCCCTGCTTATAATTAAACCATAAAACTCAGGGATGTCAGCAATCAATATATCAATTCTTTGAACTACTCTGGGATCAGCCAATAACCTAATGGTAACTGAATTAATCTCTCCTAAGGCTTACACTTTAGTCTGATCTAATTGAACAATATGGATTGTAGATTTATGGGGCTCAATGTTTAATTTAGAGCAAATTGAGGTTGGAATTATGTTTGATGAAGCCCCTGAATCTATCAGGCAGTTATGCAGATTTCTATTATAGATCTCATAAGTCAAGAGAAAAGGAGGAGTATGAGAATTAGACCTATCTCTGATCAAAATAGCATCAGTAGCATCTACTTTATCCAATGGTGGTTTACCTGATCCTTTAGCCGCTTTGGATAATACACTAGTTGGAAGAGGAGAAGAAGGTAATGCATTTAGCTCTTTAAGTAACAACTTCTATTGATGTTTGAGCTTGCTAAGTTCATATAAAGAAATATTTGCTCGAGTCTTCTTCATGTCTTCCACAATGTTGTAATCCATAGAGTCAGAGACTACTAATGTTTTAGATGATGAGGGTGGATTGGAGGATGATGGTTGATTTTGGGTAGGCACAACTGGGGTTTTCGTCATGGGAGCTTTGTCTTTAATAACAGGGCTTGAATTTTTCTTCTTTGGGTTCGTTTGAATAGGCTCTGCTGCATTTTTGCTTCTGGTATTTACTGTGAGAGCTTCCTGTTCACTTTCAATATCAGATTCAGGCAAGATAAAGTCCCACATTCCATAACATTCAACCGTTTCATCTTCTTCTGTTTCCTCCGATGACAAAATTGTGTCTTCATCTTCATCATCATCTAGATCTGATTCTGCATTGGATATAGCATTAGGTGGTTTAGGGTTAGTTGATTGATTTCTTCTAAAATTTCTAAATGGTTTTCTAGTAGAAGTTTTAGCTACCTGCTTTTTTATTTCCACCATTTCATTGGACATAGTTTTCAGAAACTTTTGTAAACCTTCCATGTCATATGGGTCTTTAACTGCTTTCTTTTGTGAATCATCTTTGAAAGTAACCTTTTTTTATTTTCTTTTCCAAAGCAATGATATGTTTGTCAACAATGATGGCTTCCTTCATATTTTCTGCAAATGTGGGTTTGGAAGCCCTATCAATGAAGATGGCTATGTTTGAAGGTAAAGCAAAGATATACCATTCACTTCAGAATTCTTCACTAGGCTTGGATGTTGCAGGAATTTTATTCAACAATTTATTAAATTGGGAGTTGAAGTCTTTGATGGGTTCCTTCAACTCAGATTTCAGATCGGATAGATCATTAATTAAAGTTGTTGTGGACCTATCATCTCCAAACTTAGTTAAGCATTGCTCCTGAAAAGCATCCCAGTTATTGATGGATCCTGGTGGTAATGAAAAATACCACAATCCAGTTACTCCTTGTAGAGTGTATGGAAATAGCCTAACAACAACATCTTCTTCTGTTAACCCATTCAAGTTTATTGATGTCATGAAATTGTTTATATGTTCTTCTGCTAATATGCCAATGTCTATATTAAATTTTGGTAACCATTTTTCAGGATGGGCTAGTAATTGACTCAAAGGTGTAGGCATTGCGACTGCTCCTGGATTTGTCCATGGCCTTGGTTGAGGTTGATTATGTGCCATTGTCGAACTAATAAAAAAAGAAGGTGAGGAGGTAGTTGAAAGTGATTGGGTAGAGGATGTTAGAGTACCTATACCCTTTTGGAATATGATCTTGAGTTGAGGAATGGATGGATGACTTTGCAATGGTTTAGATGAAATGGATGATGATGAAGAAAGAGTCTCATTGTCAGACTCTAAAGGTGTCTTCCTAACTCTTTTTCGACTTGGCAAAGGAAATTCAGTTGGTGGGATACCAAGCTTTTCACTCTGCGATCTTGTAAGAGGTTGAGATGGGATATACTGCAAAGTCACACTGCCTTGGGATAATTCAAACTGTTCTTGGGATATCGAAAACCCTTGGAGTTTATGAATCAAGGTCTGTACTTTAGGGGGTTAAAGAGAAGAATTGTCAAGTGTGTTTAAGTTTTCAGCAGTGGGTGTTGTATTTTCCTTTTCAACTTCTCGCTTAAAAATAGGAGATTTAGAATGCGAAGGAGAAGTTGGAGGAGATGGTGAGGGAGTTTTACTCTTAGAATGGCCTATGGATTTGGATCCACTCGCCATTCACAGTTCATGCCCTCCTTCTAGCGCCAGAAATGTTGATGCCTCTAAAATCCTATCACAAACATTGGGGATAACCACCTGGTCCAGACCTTAGTACAACTCCTTTTCCGTTTGGTGTGGTGGTTCCGACTGGATATTATGGGACCAATGTCCCATATAATAAATGGTTTGATGGATGATTATTTTATAATGTATAATAAGGATGATAAGTGCTTTAACCTATAGCTCAAAAATATACAAATATACTTATATAACCCGGGTATTCTATAAACAATGCAATTTATGATTATTTCTAACAGACAAATAATCATATAGATGAATTACTAATCGATAGAAAGATGCATTCATAGATAATAATTACTTTGTTTAAGAAATTAAACAAAGTAATTATAAATAAAACATATCACATTCATAACAATGTATATCGCTGACATATATCTGTAAAGTATAACAATTATAAATCTTCAGAGGTGACATGATAAAGAATTATTTTGAAGAGTATACATACATCAACAATAGAAATTTTTAAAAGGAATGCTTCACCACATAAGGAAACAAGAGAAAAGAATAGTGATAGAAATACTGCATGCATTTGAACCTTTCCAATGTAAATAACACTTCGATTCCACTTTCTTATTTGAGATAACTTCTAGGAGATACAAAAGTGCAGATCTTGAAAAGCGTTTCTTCACAAAAATGTGGAACCCTGATCCACTACTTATAAAAACTATATATTAAGAAGTACAAAAGTGTAACTTCTCAAATCAAGTCTTTTATGCAAATTGAGGACCCTTTCTTAAAAGACATGAAAGGGTTTAAATAATAAAAATAAAAACTAACTGTCAATTAAAACCGCTTTGAGCTGTTGAAACTGTAAATATGAAAATTTGGGATTTGATCTATGAAATTAACAGTGTAATAGCCTTTTAACTGATTCATTGTATCTACTTCTTCTTTTGTACTTGCAGCTGACAAATTGAGAGCATTTGCTGAATTTCCAGAGGATGACTCAGCCTGGAATGTAGTTGAGTTGTGTACATAGCATCTGAAAGTACGGGAACCATGAGATTGACAGCATCAGAAAGGCATTTGGTGGCCATCTGCTGGCTATGCGGCTTAACCTTAAAAACCAAAATGCATCCCAAGTCAAGTTTTGCACTTTGCTGATTTGTTCTTCTCTGTTGGCCAGATCCTTTCTCCATTGGTCTTCTAGCATTTTTGCTTTTGGGAGCTTTCTTGGAGAGCAATCGGGGATCAAGTTAGTTCCATATAAACTGTCATTTACCAACTCGATCACATTGTTCATTATAGTCCTAGCTCTGGAAGTAGCTCTTTCGACCTTTATTAACTGTGATTCCCCCTCTGAAAGCAAGATTTCTTTGTGCGATTCTTGGATTTTTGGTAGATTAGTAGCTATGCTTTCTTTTGAACTTTGCCAAGAGAGAATTTTTTTACCTTATCATCTGCGTTTTCAAATTCTAGCCTGGTGTCAACTGCCTATTCAATGAGTGATGCAATGATAGTGCACAATGAGTCAACCAATGGTATTTTATGGCAAAGGATATTTAGTTGCCAAGATAAGGCATTGGTCACTTCCAGGGCTTCTTTCTTGAATTCATCAATCTTCAAATAACCTTTGAATTTCTCCACCTATAATTGCATCTGCGCAACTTGTTCTTCTTTAGCCTTCTTTTCCTACTGAATTGTTGTTTGAAGCTTGCTGGGTTCTTGAGATAACTTTTGTTGTTTTTGGAGAGCCTATTGATCGATCTTTTGTTTCTCCAGATTTAATTGTTCTTTTACTTGCTCATTATGTTGTTTCTGCTCTGCTAGCTGTTGCTCAAGCTATCTGATTCTACTGTTCCACTGTTGTTTGCTCTTCAAGTTGGGTGATCCTTAAATCTTTTTCCTTGATCAGTTGGCTAACTTCGGAGGCCTTGTCCATTGTAGCGGCTGTATAGGCACCTGCATATTGAGATAATTTGGTTAAATCCTCCGAAGGATTGACTTCTGAGTCTTTCCATACCACATTCATCAGTTTAGCTTGAGGAGTTGAAAATGGTCCCTGGTCAATTTTTCTCCTTTTCCTCTATCTTTTGACCACAACCCTATGCTTTGGATTGTAAAATGCATCCAGGGGTGGTATTTCCTCTACCTTCAATACAATCTCTTCGGAAGGGTTTTTTGGAATTATTTCAATATCACACTGAGTGTTAATTGTACCAATCGCCCCTTCAATTGGAATATTAGTAACAGTAGGACCCTGTGTTGCGGGTGATTTTGGCATAATGATGTTTTGGGAGTCATTCTGGTTCTTGATCATTTGATTGAACTGCTCCCATTCCTTGATTAAGCTAGAATCAGTATGCACATCGGTATCTAGGAGCTCGCTGGTTTTTTCATTTGTCTGCTCCTTTTCGGGACTCTGCTCCTTTTCAAGACTCTTCTCCTTTTCAGGACTCTTCTCCTTTTCTAGACTCTTCTCCTTTTCAGGACTCTTATCAGTAGTTTGTTCTTGATTGTGGCCTTCTTGCTGCACCATAGGGGTAGTGTTCAATAAATCCAGAGGCAGTGTTTGTAACCTCTGTGTCCTGAACTTCATAAACTTATCTACCCCCCCTGCTCCTAATTTGATCTTTGCTAGATGTTTTACTCGTGAAAATGACTCAGCTGAACAGAACAAGTCATCATAGTCATCTTTCTCATGTTCAAATTTTGCATGTTTCACCTGAGTGGTAAAGTTGTAAGCCACTACTTTTGGATCATACTGAATCTTAGGAATGACTGCTAACTTTAGAATTTTTATCTTCCCTACTTCTTTCTCTACATGTTTGAAATCATGCAGTGAATAAGTACCACATCGGAGGGGAAATGA
Source organism: Pinus taeda (assembly GCA_000404065.3). Classification (NCBI taxonomy): domain Eukaryota; kingdom Viridiplantae; phylum Streptophyta; class Pinopsida; order Pinales; family Pinaceae; genus Pinus; species Pinus taeda. The sequence goes on along the minus strand of APFE031263772.1, from coordinate 85,848 downwards.
AGGCCACATTTATTTCTTGGATTCTTTGAGGTTCCTGGACACTCCTGTTTCTATTATCTAGTAAGCTATTTCTCTGGCCAATAGCTTATCAGGAATGTACAAGGGGAGAACAAGTAGATCTGTGGTGGTTCCAAAAAGTCTGATATAGGTGAAATTTTCTTCACTGAACCAACTGTCGGTTGATGGTGGGTCGATGTTGGCCTCATCGGATAACCAAGGAGCAGTTCTGTTGAATATGGCCTGATGGATGGGTAAAACAAAACCATGACAAATTCTATATATATGATCTTATAATGGGCCTTCCACAAATACTTATGATAAATGTGAATAGGAGTCGGCTCTTGAGGAGTCCATTTCCAACCTAGAATGGGGTAGTCAGCATTGCAACAGATGGTATCCATGATGTAGGTGCTCATATAGAATGGGGGTGTTGTCCAGGTAGTTACAAACCTATTTCTTCTAATCAAGGATTTGGTTGGCCATTTTATCTGATAAAATGGTTGCCCAATCCATGATATAAGAGAGGATTGTTGCTTCCATTAAAGGCACCATTTCTATGGTAAACCTAGATGAATTAGAGACTCCAAAGAGTCTACATATCATAGCGCTAGCATAGCAATAAGGAGATGCTAAGGAGTCTACGGAGTACATACCAGAAGATTCATGCTTATGCTTGTTCGGAAAATGTCTCCATTGCCTGATAGGGTCCGACTCTATATCGTTCTCCTTGGCGAAAGCTTCTAAAAATGCTTTGTTGTAATGTTTCTAGGGGTCCGGCAAATGATACATATTCTTGATATCTTCTGCCCTAAATGTCCCGAACATCCTTCCATCAACTGTATAGAATGCTTTGTTGGTTATATTGATACTCTCTATTACCCATCTCACCGGGTCATTATATGGTAATAATTTTGAACAGGCTGCTATTCTGTGGAGGAAGGAGTTGGCTAAATCATTAAGAGTATTTTCAGATGGATCCTCGGCTTTGAGTAGATTATATATGCCCTCCCGTGAAGTCTTACCAAGGCCTGAACAGGTAGTATCAGCTATCAGTACCAACTTTGCTGGTTCATCCTTTGCTGTGACAGGGACTTTTGCTTTCTGAGATTTCTTAGACATTTTTGCTGGACTGATGACTTCAAACTTGCTCTACAAAATGAAACAGAAGGACATAACAGTGGAAAAACTTGTTCAAAGCTAATACACAACGCACAGGACTAACAACAATTAAGCGTAATAGATGCTACGGATCTATGATATGTTAAGCCACCGCGGATGAATTTCTCGAAGGATTCAACCATAACTGCTTATTAATGATTTCCCCGTAACTTCCAATGTGAAACTTTAATGCCATGATGATATATCGCATCGCAAATTTATAATGGTCCTTTTTAGAATGGGTATCATGACTTCTGATCAGCGATTAGCGATAATCGCATATCGCAGATTGGGAGTTACAAGTGCCATGCTTAAATGGTTCCTTTGCATGGTTACGATTGCGATTAGTGGTGAGTTGGCATGGGGAGGAGGCATGATTTAAAATTTATAAATCGTTTAAATTTTCTTTATAGTTTGACTTATAACTTTAAACCACACATGTTCGTAATACTTCATGTTTTGCCTCTATTGAAAGCGCACTACACGATAATGAAATTGCATCAGAAGATTTCAAAGGGGCTTTTGGGAAGTGCTTTATGCTTTTAGTGATGCGTGATTGCAATCAGCTTATCGCATCAGAAGTTTTCTATGGAACACTTGGGATAGCTTCTTGATGAGTAGCAATATGCAATTTCTGATAGAGTTATCGCATTGGCAGATCTCAATGGAACACTTTAAGTTCACTATTGAAATAAAGGATGTGCGTGATGCGACATATTCCTTTTATAATTGTTTTTCCTCTATAACGATTTATGATAAGGTTTTATTATAATTCAAATCGGATCAGTCCTTATCAAGAGGATTTTCATGGGTTCGATAGATTTGCAAATTGTGATTTAACCTATCTTAAACGCAAAGTTTATATAACCTATTATAAAAAATTGTTTTCAAACGTTTTATTGATTCTATTTAAATTCTAAAAGGGGACCCATTTCTTATTAAAGTTTTATATGAAAAAATTTAAATGGGGAGGGTTGTTGTATAGCACAACATGTCCTTAAAGGAAGAAGGACAAGCAAGAAAATAAGGACTAGGTGTCAGCATATGTAGAGATAGACAAATTGTCCTCCAGGTTGGAGGAAGATTTCACCATGTTTGCAGCTATACCTCCAGGAGTGAGGTGGAATGATATGGAGCTATAGTCCCAGAGTTGGGAAAAGGTCTGGGAAGGGTCCATTTAGGTGAGAATCAGTTGGTGTTTTCTCATGGGTCATTACCTTGCTATAGGGGACCACAATATTCAGTAGTAAGTAGATTAGTGTCAATTGATGCAGTTAGATTCCAGAGTGACAAATGTAGAATAGTTGTAGTTAGGTGCTAAAAAGCATAGAGCAGTGTTGATAGTAGAGAAGGAAGCTCAATAACAGAGTCAGCAGCAATGCAAATTCCTCAGTGGATAGTGCAGAGGCTAGTAGCACTCATATGCTCAAGAGACAGATGCAGCACAAAGGCATAGTTGATGCAACATTTTGGATGCTTCTTAGTTGCAGTAGTTGCAGTGGAAACAACAACAGTTGAGAGGGATATGCAATGTAGATGCAGAGTTGGCAATAATATAACAGTGCCAAAAGTAGCACATATGCATCATTAGAGATTCACAGTGGTTGGTGGGCAATGGCAGGCAGTCATAATGGCCAGACATCAACAACGTGTATAGAGGGTGATGTAGAGACAAGGCGTTGTAGCAATATGACACTAGAACAACTTCCTCGCTAAGAGGGAGTGTTAGTTTTTTGTAGCATCAAATGGTGTTCTAGTCTCGACAGTTGTCAAAGAGGCTAAGAAACACTAGGACTCCAGAAACCAGCAAATGTTTCAGGATAATCCACCTAGAAATGGCTTAATTAAGTTAATTAATCAATAATTAATTTTTTTCCGAAGTCTAACTTAGAGAAAATGATTAACTAACAATGATTAATTGAGGAAGGTGAGATTTCTCTAGAAACTCACATGGATCGACTAGGAAATGATCTCATCCATTGATCAAGTTTTAATCTTTGCCGTTGGAGTCCCAATTAGAGGTTATAAGAAGAAGTCAATGGGTAGATGGAGGAAAACACTTGAGATTGATTTCCTTGGGTAGTTCGACCTTCCAGAGAGCAACAACGTTCAACTGGAAGAGTTTGATCCAGTTAGGGTGTTAGCACTCCTCAGTGTCTCAAGGCTAAGAAAGGAAGCCAAGGAGGTAACCTCAAACCAATCTTTAGACTTGGTAGCTAGCCCTGCCAAATCAGAGAGGGCTCTCTCAAGAATCTCACAGCCAATGAAATGACTGGAGAGGGATTTCAGGTGTTAGGCTAGATATTAAGCTCAATGGTGTTTGCTTTTAGAGTTTGCTAGATGAAACTCATAGATCTAGGAACTAGGCTAAGGTTTCTAATGATCAATTGCAGAGATATAATGGGGCAAGATAGGCATGATCAATGACAAAAATAGTTTTTTTTTGTGGTGGTGCATAGATGAAAAGGTAGAGGATCAGAATGATCATGTAACCATGAATTCATTCATTAAGAAGAAAGATCACTTGCATGAAGATCTCATCAAAACAAAGTATATAACTTATGAATTATGTTCAAAACTCATGAGATGATTACAAGAAAGCATAGAGATGGTAGGAAAAAGAAATATCATAGAAAACATTGTCACATAAACATACCACAAGAATCCAAAGATAATAACTGCAATTGTCTGTTATATTACTATAAAATGTACACTAGCTCCAAGCTATGATTATCAAACATCCAACCTCCAATACTTCCAGATTTGAAGTATTTATACAATTATTTACAGAAAAAATATCTTGAAACAGAATTCAAGATTTGTTACAAAAATTCATAAAAATAGTTCAAACTGCTAAAAATATCATTTGGCTAAGCTCTGGTGTTGTTCTGGCATTCTAGTGTAACTGAGGCCTCAAATAGACATTTCCGTTAATCTTGGTGTTTGATGAATTGCACTGATTTTCCTCTTCTTTTTTTTCATTCTGTTTGAGCGGAGGTGAAATGGAAATGCATCGAAATGTCCTTGTTTCCCTCTGACCGAATGATCTGGTGCTCTGTGAATGGAGGTCGTGATTGTTTAGTTTGGAAATTACATGAAAAACAAGTGAGAAAACCGTGGTCAAGAGCATAGAAAATGAACTGTTTTTTACCATCGAGAAATATTGTGAACCGTTGATCTGAGCCTCTTGATTCGAGCTAATCAAATCTGGATCATTAATCCTTATCACAATCGCATCCGGGACAGGCCTGTGTCGTATCGCAATCACAATAGAGAGAGGGGCCTTTACACTAATATATCTTGTTTTACAGAAAAGGCAGACTTGAAGTTTTAAAAATTGCAATACATAACATATCACGTCCAGAGGAAATCACGCATCGCCATTAGGGAGTGGGAAGGGGTTTCGTCGGAAGGGAAACTTAAGATTTTTCAATCTCTGATTGCGATATTGCAATTGGTGGGTCAGGTCTCATCGTAATCGGTGAGGGAGGAGAGTGACGAGACTTATCAACGAACGAGACTATTTGCGATATGTGATATCGCAATCGCAATCTGGAAGGGGAGACAGGCGGTCATTTTACTATTTCATGCAATATGTTTGATGGGTCCCAACCTTTAAAAGACTTCAGCATAGTTTTGAATATTTTAAACATTTCAAAGGAAAATGGAACAACGACTAGAGTTTTGAATATTGAATCGATTTTCAGCTTGAGGGATATATAAAGGGATTTTTGGGATAAGGCTAGAGTTTGAGAATTTTGATATGGTATAAGGCTAGAGTTTAAATATGTTTTTTTCCAAGGAAAAATGGGTTTTGAATTAGAATTTAAGGAGTTTCTCAAGGAAAAAAGGGGTTTTAGAGGGAATGAGGGGATTTATGAGGGAAGGTTGAGAGAGGTATATGAAGTATGAGTGAAGATGTTGAAACACGTTGAAAACTCTTTGAACATCTTTCCCTATTACAACTCCCATGATGATGACCTAAGTGATGCCATGATTCTTATATAACTCATTGATGATTTGGACTTTGAAACATGACTGACCATGATATGAGACCGAGATGGCGATCAAGACATTTTACTGATGACTCATCATAAAGAGTGATGACACGACCAAAATGGAAAGTTGACCATGAAACGTAGGGAGTAGTAATAACCTAGAACTGACCAATGATCAAATTTTATTTGAAGATATAAAAATTTGAACTAATAACCCTATCAACAACTTTGAAAGAGTACATTTGATCACTGGTAACCGGCAGGATGGACATATACTAATTGGCTCCAGCTGGGGACGGAAGCTCCTTTAGGAGGTGTCAAGAACACCGTAGACTAGGTAGCCTCATCCATTGGGTGATGGAGTCAAGAAGAATAAACAAACCCAAAACTCAACACTGAAAATGACTGACTGACAAAACATAGGACACTGAAACTGTCTTAACTACAAAATATTGACTTACTTATGGAAAAAAACCATCGAGATCTTAGGGCCTTCACCTCGGGATTCAAATCCTGATGATAACCGCCCACATGTTGAAGATATATATACAATCATGTGATATGATCCCTCCAGTGCAACCAATCCAACAAATGGCTACTTGAATCTTACTCACACTTTCCTTGAGCAAGCAAAAAAAACAAAAGCTAGGAAACTCCAAGTGACCATTGAACATGTGCTCATGATCCATAAATACAAGAAAAGACATCTCCCTTGATTACTACAACAAATCAGTAAAAGGATCTTCAAACAAATGTGCACTTAGGTTTAGCTCATCCAACTGATTGTAATTCTTCTCTAGATGGTATTTATACCATAAATATAAACTTTCATTTTCATCCTTACTCTCATGCAATTCTAAATTATAATTTTCCTGATATGACTGCACATTTTCAGATGATATTTGTACTTAGACTCCTGCTAAACAGGACAACGAAGTCGGTTGTCTGATCAAGTTTTTATCATCTCTATTTTTAAACTCATAGTTAGCTAATAGAGAAGGAATTCGAGTACATATATCATCCAAAACATCAGCTATTGGATCATGGAGAACCTGAAAAGACTGTTGCAACTTGTTATACATTGGTTCCAATGAGACTACATGATTTTCTATAGGCTTGTCATTCTTTGCTTCAGAGATATTATCAAAAAATTTCTTCAAAAACTGAAATGAATCAAAACTTAATGGTACAGAATTATCCTGCATTATTTCAAAATATGTTTCAGGTTCTAATCTTTCATCTGTGGTTTGAAACTCAATGTAACTCAGTGACTATGATTTTGGAGCGAAAGAAGCTTCCATATCACAAGTGACATCCTCAACCAATTCATGAGAAGATTTCCCATTTATACTATGGACAACTCACTGATATGTTTGCTTATAACTTTCTCTTATTTTTGCAAATGAAGAGAAACACAAGGGTAAGGAGTCTTGATCAAGAAGTTCAACGTCTTCTTCGTGCTCAATATCAAAACTAAAAGACTGTTGATTACTAATTTTGGGAAAATTCTCTCTCAGAAATTGTAATGAAGTGAAACATAAGGGAAAAGACCTTTCACTTACTTTGAAAACTTCTGCATTTTCTTCATTGTTGTCCTGATTGATAATGAGTGATGGCATGACCAAAATGGAAACTTGACCATGAAACGTAGGGAGTAGTAATAACCTAGAACTCACTAATGATTAAATTTTATTTGAAAATATAACAATTTGACCTAATAACCCTATCAACAACTTTGAAAGTACATTTGATCACTAGTGACTGGAAGGACTGAAAGACACTAACAGAGGGGACACAGAACCAGAGAGGGGCAGAGGTAGTGAGTCTGGAGGAAGTTTTCTAGTTCCAGAGGGTCAGAAAGAGGAGGCTAAAAATATTCTCCAGGAGGTTGCACAGAGGCAATGCAGATCCTCAAGTGAGTAGTTTGATTCAGCTGAAGGGGAGGATGTATTCAGTTCTAGAGGGCGGGAAGATTTTCCAAAGGGTCGGAGAAGTATATTCCTAGTCAGAAGCAAGCAGGACAACTAGATTGGTAGCTAATTTAGGTAGAGCGTTTGGGAGGCAACGTAGGGGTGACATAAAGCCTGTACGAAACTAGTTTGGACGACTAGCTTTTCAGAGGTCAGACAATGCCAAGATTGCTCGAAGAGAAGGTAATCCCTCAGTATATTTTCGCCAGTATTTCTTTTGGGTAGATTAACCAGATTGGTGACATTTATTGTACTCATATTTTTCTCACTGTTGTTTAATAATAAAAACCCTCACCTGCTACATTAGTTTTCCCACATTGGGTTTTTCCGAGGACTTTTGTCCAAAAATAACGGTATTATATTTTTGTGTGTGTGTGCTAGTATTTTCTCAGTTTCCATTTTATCTTCCATAGAAATTATATTTGCGAAGATTGCAGTGTGATTAATTCGTTGTTGTCATAGCAATAAACTGCATAATTTATTTTCAGTTATGAGAATTAATTCCAGTTGTTGCAATAGAAATTTCGTAGTGATTTTCACACCTAGCCCCTTAAGACTTATTTTTATTTATGTGTACATGATGACCTCTCACAAATAAGGCATCCTTGGACATGCACTACATTTATTTTCCTCATTTATATGATAACAAGAATATAAGTGCATCCTCAAACATTAATGTGGATTGAGTAGCACTACTAATTGCTAGAACTAGATTGTCCCAAGATTTTGGAAAATAACATAGTAAGGTAATACATGTATCTTCTTCCTCCATCTTAATTTCAGTAGAGATAAATTGACTTACAAGAGTGATAAAGGAATTCGTTTGCTCCATAACGAAATCACCATCGCCCATCCATCATAAGTTTTCCTCTGATCTACCTTCTTTAGCTTTCTAGGGGAATATTATGAATAATTCACCAAGGTATGGGTTCTCCTCTCTCCCATTGTTGCGAACCTTTTTATGGAAATTTTTTACAAAAAAGCCCTTGACTTGTACCACCTAAAGCCTTCAAGATGGAAGAGGTATGTTGATGATACTAATGTAATATGGTCACATGTTAATGAAGAGTTGATTGAGTTCCTTAACCACCTAAATAGGATCGTTGAAGATATCCAATTTACCATGGAACTAGAAAAGAATGGAGGCATCCATTTCCTTGATATCTTTCTCACTAGGAAGGATGATGGAACTTTGGGGCATTGAGTTTTCAAGAAAAAGGCTCACACATAGAGCTATCTCCATGCTAACTCCCACTATCATTTGTCACAAAACATTGGTATTTTGAATAACCTCTTGATAAGAGCCACACTAATATTTGATAAGGAGCATCTCCAACAAGAATAAGAATACTTAACCAATTCTTTCAAAAAGATAGGTTATAAGGTTAAAGTATGTCCCACTCTCAAGGTTATCAAAACCTTGGAAGCAAAGCATACCTCCCCTACATTAAAGGTGTCACTAAAAAGATAGCTAAAGTTCTAAGAAAAAAGGAAATTGTGACTTCATTCAAACTTGTAATATTTTCAACTTAGGATAAAAAAGCGTGGGGCCGACAGTAGGAATGAATTTGTTCATACCTCCTCCCTTGCGGAACATTTCATTAAATCTAAGCACCATATCCTCCTTGAAAACACAAAAATCATTGTTAGAGAAGACCAATACTACCACTGTAGTGTTTTAGGGAAGCCCTAGAAATAATAAAACACCCAAACAATCTAAACAAGGATGGAGGTACCAAGGTTAGCAAGAATTGGATTTTGCTAATTATGCATCATCAAACCTAAGGTATTTTTTGTCCCCCACCCACCTACCATTTTCTCCTATGTCTATAATTGTCCCCTTGTTTTGTCTTTCCTTTTCTTTCTTCCTTATATCTTCCAACCAACTTCCATATCATTCTTGGTTATTTCTTCATCCTACCCTATATTGCATTTTATAGAAAGTTTTATTTTTAATTATTGTTATATTTTTACAACATATTTATTTTATTATTAATATGATTCATAAATAACTCATTATCAATATCAATCATAAAGTCTTTCCTATTTAATTTTTGTTAAAAATTTAATTGATATATAATCATATTATATAAATATTACATACATATAACATTTAGTTGAATATAATATAAACTATATTATTAATATCATTAAAATATTAATAAATTATATTATTAATGATATATTATATATATATAATATATATATATATATATCTTATTATTTATTAATTTTATTTGATTCATATTAATTTATTACTATATTCATTTTGTTATTACTTGTATATATAATTTTACATCATTTATTAATTAATTTTCCATTTGAATAATTCAATATTAAGGAATTTGAAAGAAAGTTTTAAATTGGATTTGAGATACGATAAGACTTTTTGGAAGTGTTTTGAGTTATTTGTCAACACTAGGATAATTATGGAACAACGTTAGATTCATTTGGTAAATCAGATTCAACAAGTTACTGATCCCAAGGGGTACAAATTTGTGATAAGTATATAGAGATTATTTTACAACAAATGACATTGAAAGTATTAATTTCAAAAGATGAAACAACTAATGTTTTTTCGTCGGGGGAATTCGTTGGATTATCACAAGCACAAAGAATGCATCATGCTCTGGAAGAAGCAATTTACTATCAAACCATGTTATTGAATTATTTTCGTTTTTGTTTAATTAATTTAAACTATTCTAGGTTTGTTGCTTCTTTTTTTTCTTTTAGAGTTTATGTTAGCCAATCTTTGCACCCTCTGTATCCTTATGCCCTTTGCATCTTCGGTCCCTTGACATTTATATTTATTATTGATCTATTCTTCCTTATCTCTTGACTGGTGGTCTTGATGATGAATCCTATTTGTGATTCAAAACTTTAACTTGAAACAATGAACATTGTGGATCATCTTCCAAGTTTACATTCTTCAAACTCTAACTACATAAATTTGCAAATCATAATGATACCACTTATTTAAAAAAAAAAACTTATTTATCAAGGATTTTGATTGATACAAATTTATCAATAATTTTTGTTCTTGGATCCATAACAACCCATAATTCTTTACCTACAAGAAGATATTCTATCTCTAACTTCCATAGCTCAAATATTTGACTATTAAATTTCTCAATCTTGATCCTAGAAGTGCTCTCTATTCTCTCCAACACAAGGTTCACTACCATAAAGCTTCCATTAACACTAGGTTTATCATTGACCTAAGAAAAACTTGCTCTATTAAGAATGATCTAAATATTGGCAACAAATGTGTTCCCTGATGCTAATAACATCACTCTTATACAAATTGTAAGTTTTAAACATTTGCTAGTGAAGCAAGGGATACAAATCCTTAAGCAAAATAGAAATAACAACAATGACACACATACAATATATAATGATTTACCCTAGAAATCCTTAACTTAGAAAACCAACTTAATTAGAGTCACGTCTTTATTTTCTTTATTATTATTGGGTGCAACACCCCACTTGATGCCATCTCTCACTATTGGAGTTATTCGAGTTTCACCTAGCACAATGGACATGCAAAGAATATAACACATCTCCAACAATTATCCCACTAAAATCAATTTTGACCTTGTTAAATTTGACTAGGCCTAATTGGATGTTAGTTAATCAATGCCATTAAATTGATTATTCAATGCCCCAAAGTGGTTACCTATTAAGCAATGTTTATAAAGTCCCCCAAAAATGAGAAATTTCATTAAAAATCGATGTTAGAATCAATTTTTTATTCAAATATGGATATCAATGTTGGAATTTGACTTTAGATGTAATAGTCTCATAAGGATTTTAACAATCCACCACTTTCCCCAAGCATGGGTTGCCCCATCCAAACACTATATGCTACTTTTAACTTATCTTCTACGTGTGAATATGTTGCACCATGAATTCTAAATTAAATTTTCTTAACTGTCATTTCACTTTCACTTCACCTCCAAAGTTGTATTATAGGATCTTCGACTAAAGGTTGAAACTTGGTGTATGAAACTTCCATTCACCTCTTATTCCCAGAGGGTTTTCCTCCTCCTCTTCCTTTTTATAGCTTCCTAGGTTGTGGGATGAGGTATTTGATTTAGTGTCTATTACACCAAAATTTAGCACCCTAGTGCAAAGCCTCGCTAGGTGATAGTGATGACACTCCCATCGTTTCTCATTGGCTAGGTCATCTGGTGAGGCTTTACACTAGGATGCTGAATTGGCCATTTTAACCATAAGATCTAGTAAAGAAGTCTCCCTTGTGTTGGATATCCATCCTACACTAAAATGGGGGGAGTAGTTGCTAAGGTGACAATGGTAACACTCCCATTATTGCTCATTATCGAGGTCACCTAGTGAGGCTTTGCACTAAGTGCTAGATTTTGTTGTGATAATTTCCATGGTTCATTTTCCTAGGGAAAATAACATACCAATTACCTAATTTCTTTAACTAATTCATGAAGCTTTTAACCAATTTTGCTTTAGCTACATCGTAGGATTTGGGTTTGTTCTTTTTTGTTTAATACCACATAAGACACATATAAATGAATGAAGCTTTAAACCAACTTGCAATGTTTATGTGCCCAAGATGGAACTATTATTGTAGATATTGATTTGAAAAAAGTATAAAACTAAGACTAACAGAAATAAGAGCCAAACACCTAAGGGTGAATTGTGCTATAAACTTGATCAATAAAATAATACTTCTTCAATAAGTTAATTAATTGTATTGTTAAAATTTTTGAGGGGGAAACCCTTTTTATACTAAAAAGAGACTCTGACATAAATCTTGAGTGTTTAATAAAAATGAGAAAGCCCTTATGTAAGAGCGTCTTTTTACAAATATTACATATGCTACTATAAAGGCCCATAACCATAACTTTATCCCAAATCATGAGCATACCTACAAAATAAATTATGTGCATAGAGTCTAATATCTAATAAAAATGTTGTAGTTAGCTATACCATACCAATCTTAGGTAAATGCATTATTACCACCCTTGAACCAAGCATTTGAATTAAGAAAACAATGGTGCTTGTCTCACACATGCTCACTCATAGGTTTGATCTTACAACTCCTAGTAGCTAAAGAAAAAAAATGTTATTCTATGTCCCAAGAACAAGAGAGAACAACAACCCAAACATCCACAAGACATGTCGTGACAAGTCAAATGGTAATTGCTAGCCTACATGCTAATACAAGTATTCCTTACCATGCTTCATACTAGGCAAGAGACCCTATTCTACCAACCTATCCCATGAGTCAAATTATTGTTAAAATACAATGTAACTTACTCTATATAGCCATCACTAGTACTTATACTTCTCCATAGAAGGATGCAAACCACAACAAAGTAAGGTGTGCTATTAAAAGTGGACCCTCTCAATTAGGGATTTCACAATTGCAACCTTAATATATCACATAATCCTTCTTTAGCAATGCATTTGACTCACAATAGTACTCACCAAGTTACCTCTTTGATTGAACCAACAAGAAGATGAGGAGGTCCTCATAAAGAAAATGCATAGTCTCCAAAATGAAAACGAGGAATCAAAACTTTTACATAATGCAAAAGTTGACTATTTATACCAAAAATTAAGCTATATGTAAAGTATGAGGGTGAATTTTTTTTAATGTTTATCCATACAAACCACCTATATTTATATCATGAAAATGAATTATATGCATTCCATGTGCCCCACCCACTATCTTTCATTCTAATATGCCTATTGTCATATCCCCTTCTATTTTTTAATATAAGTTTTCACTTTTATATAATATAATAAATAAATATATAATCAATACAATAGAATTAGCTAAAAAAACATAAATAGATATAAACTACTTGACAAATGTATCATATGCTCACAAAAATTTACATAATCACATAATTATCATAAATACATGAGATTCGTACTATAGAGATTCACATTATAAAATGTCTTTAACTCACACCAAAACAAAATTTTATAAAATATCTTTGACTTAATACTTATATATAATATATATTTATTTATGCCTTCACTCTTACATTATTTAAATAATTATATTATTCTTACCTCACACACATGAAAGTTTTTTTTTGATTTTGTTTTTTTTTTCTTTTTCCAGCTGGTTCACGGCCATGGTCAGTGAGTCCGCTACTCGAGGTTCGAGAAATCTGGGTGGACCCCACCCGAAGGGGGTCCACCCCTCGGTCGAGTCCGCTACTCCAGGTTCGAGAAATCTAGGTGGACCCCACCCAAAGGGGGTCCACTCCTCGGTCACAACAGACCTAACCCCAAAAATTTTCGGGTTTCGACCCTGTGACCTCCCATTGGCGAAGCCCCGACTTGACCGATTGTGCTAACCCTTGGGACTTTCACACATAAAAGTTAACTCAACACATATACAAAATTTTATAAAATATCTTTGACTTAATACTTATATATGATATATATTTATTTATGCGTTCACTCTTACATTATTTAAATAATTATATTATTCTTACCTCTCACACACATAAAGTTAATATATTAATAATATTAATAATATTAATAACAACAAGATACATAAAAGTTAATATATTAATAACATTAATAACAACAAGATATATAATATTGACCTAGCTTATTTGACAATTACATTTATATTATTTTACTAAAAAAAAAATTACATAATCACATAACTTATCATATACATCATAAAATGCTTTAACTGAACACCAAGACAAAATTTCATAAAATATCTTTGACCTTATATATGTTATATACTAAAAATAACTTTATATACATTTATATTAAAAAATAATTCATATTGAAAAAGTACCTCAAAAATGTATTTTATCCCATCCTCTTTTGTTAGGATTAAAATAGAAAGCTACAGAGTAAGACTACCAATAAAGTTTTAAACTATTAACCATCACATAATAAGTAATCCGTTGCCAACTTTTTACAAATCCATTCCCAACCTTTTTGACCAGCAATGTTTTTTTTATAATTTATTTCATGTCACTTAATATGATTTATATCACATGGTAAATTCAGGAAAAAAAAAATCGATAGGTTAATTTTTCACTTCCAAGGATTTAGGTAAACTTTGTTGAACTAATTTATTTTCCACACTAGTTTCAGATATAAGAACCACCCTCTGAAAATATATCTGCAGTGCATGTCAAAATCAACTTACTTAAACAATAAGTTAAAATTTTTCTTTTATAATATTTTAATTATATATATATTTCAATTTTATAAATTATGAAATAGGTAACGACTTGCCACGGAAAGATACATATGCCGTGCATGTAAACAGCGACTCGAGTGAAGCAGCGAAGATGGCAATGGACTGCTCTGTAGACGTCATCATGCCGCAAATTCTTATTCTGCTGTGCACCAATGTATTTTCTTGTCTCTCATCGCCAGTTAATGGAACTGCTGAACAGATACAGAGCAACCTGCTGTATGTCACATGAGAGATTTTCGATGGAACATGACTTCCACTCTACAGATTGTATCTGCCACTCACCATTCTCATTCTCAGTGTAAAGGAAAAGGAAAAGCAAAAGGAAGAAAAAAAGTGGAAGGCAGGACGAAAGCTCTAAAGGTGAAGCTACTCGGAAGGAGCCGTGGAACAGAAAAAAATTGATTCCAAGTACTGTGTGTAAATTCCTCGTAAGTGTACTTTATGTTTTCCTTTTTGTTTCAACATTGCATTTCAATTTACAGATGTTTGGTCCCTGCAGACTTGGTCCGCAAGCAATTATTTTATTATTTATTTCCAAAACAGGGTATCATAAACCTCTGAGAAATAATAGTCATTTTAAGTTTGCTGAGCACAAAATATAGATTTGTGAAATGAATGGTTCTCGTTTTAAAAGGAAAGTAATCGATTTCAATACCCAACTGTGTTTCTTTGAATACCCAATTATTTATTTTGTTGCCCAAATTTGTTTTCTGAAGTGGGTTTGATATCCATATATCGTTTATGACTAACAGATTTGAAGCAAGGTTCAGAAGTTTGAATTGTGCACATTGTTTGCCTGAGCATTTCATACATACTCCTGTGGTTTTGGGTTTTTGTTGAGTACACAGTATGGAAACACCCACACAGAAGGAGATGCAATCCATGAATGATCAGATTATTAATGATTTTTTCATGAAAGGCATTCAAATTATCCTGCAATCGAGGATACCTGGTAAAGGAGAATCATCTGCAAAGTCTTTGTCTCTGCCTTCTTCTTCTTCTAGAGGAGGACCACGGGACCGTCGGTTCAATCTTGCATTGGGGGACTGTCCTGCAGCTGTCGCTGCTTTGGAGGTTTCTAATATGATTGGGTTCAGGTCAATTGTTTTGGATGTCCTTCTTGTGCAGTCTAAACAACACCAAGCGGGTGATCAGTTAGACTTTAAGCTTGGTAAGATAGACAAGCTGTGGAGTATAACCCCACGACAAGAAGATTGTAAAAGTGTTATTGAAAGATGGATTTTACAGTATTTAGATCAAGATGATGGGAAAACTGTAGGAAGTCACACATCGGGCACAGAGGAAGTGCCAGTGGTATACAAAAGTATTATGATACTGTTGCGGTCCTTGTTCTGTATGTCAAGAGTTTTACCGGCATATCGTCTTTTCCAACTGGCCAGTTGTTCGTCATATGGTAAACTGTTTGCTCTTTCCTATAGATTTTTGCCATTACCTCGACCCCTTTTGCATGGAGAGAGTATGAAAATGAAGTCTTACAAATTTACTCCAATTGAGGCTCCTTTTGGCAAGATATGTTTATCAGTGGACTTCCGTTCAATTGTGGCTTCTGAAATGAAAATTCCATCGGAAATAAGGTTACCAAGAATCATGCCAAATTACATAGGAAGCCCAACCACTGATCGATTCAAGAAGTTATCTGATCAGAGCAGCACAAATCTGATGCTGAATTTTGGTGGTTATCTTCCTCTAGATGGAAGTGTCCTGCCTGCAATTCCCCATGACAGCTGCAAAGAGAAAAAGTTGAACTACCAAAAATGTATCACTACAAGGGATAGATATTCATATCCACAAGGAGCCTTACAAAAGTCCCTATTTCATGGAGCCTTAAGAAGGTCCCTCTCTTGTAGAGGATCATCTGGAGGGATCGAATTCTCAACCGAGGCACACTTTAAAGCTGCGAGACAGGTAAGTGCACCTTTTTTCTGCTTCTTATTATTTATTAGTGCAGCTGTAAGAGGCAAAATAGTATTGTTATATCTTTGGATTGCATTTAGGAATTCTTTTCCCCCTCCGTTTGTATTAAGCAGTTTATGAAACTGTTAATCCCTTTTAGTCCCTTCTATGTTGACACTGCTGTCTATTTTGAAAATTTGTTAGCCCCTTCTATATTGACACTGATCTCTACCTAAATTTGTTCAATTTAGTTTTTAACATAATATGTTTGACCCCTGTAACTTTCCGAAGGCAATATTGACTGTTTCTTTGGTAGTTGTACTAGTTGCAAATTTCAAAACAACAATGTTTCCAATGTCCATACAAAACACAGTTCAAATTGTTTGACAATGAATATGGTCTCTGTCTATTAATATGATAAAATAAAACTTACATAAAGATTAGCTGACGTTTGGATTTGTTAAATTTGGGATTAGTTTAATTAAATATTTAGTTAATATGTTATGTACTTTAGCAAATCCAAATTGCCAGTGAACTTTGCTGACATACAAGAAGTGAAAGTTCCTGAAAGATTTTTGAATATGAAACTTTTCTTTGTTCAGCTAACATGAAACCTCTCCAAAATCTGAAAATAGGTCTGCTGCCATGAACGTTGAATGGGTTGCGAATTCAAAAGTGAAAAACCATGGTAGTCTCAAGCTGTTTAAGGTGGCATTTGCCAGTGATTTTAAAGCCTATTCAGTGATGTTTTTAAGTGCTGTGACTCCCTACTACATAGACATTGAATTAATTACTACCAGGCTGCATGGGCATAAACCTTCATATATTGGAATACAGGAGATGAAAGGGAATTGGTCCTGCATCCAGGCGAGGCAATGTGATTTCCAGATGGCCTACAGCTTCTCCCTTCCCACAACAACAACAGCAAAATGTTTTGGCTGTCTGTTTAATTTTTTACCTGTTTCACATCTTCAATGGGGTTGCGGCAATTCATGATTCAACAAATGCTCTAATTTTGAGCTCACCAGATTCATAAAACATAAATGTTGTTGAAGCTGATATAGTAGATACCCTGATGTCAATGAACATTGAAAATTCAGTTATAACTAATAGTTTGAGGTCAGAGCAATGCTATATTGGGGGTTGATGAGCAGTATCTGTTGAGCTTCAGTCTGTCTGCCATTTTTGATTTATGCATTCTGTGATTATCATCAACCCCTCTGTTTTTTTTTAAACAGGAATGAGTACTGTTTAGATTAAATCCACGCCCGGTTGTGGCAAGAACCCAGGTGAATTACATTGCAGAGTGATTCCCAGGCATCACAGTGGCCATGACACAGCTTTCGAAGCCAGTCCAAGCAGAGTAAAAAATTATACTATATGATGTACCCTTATTCTTCTAGTACTATATAGACGACAAAACTGATGCAGAAGAAAGATACATTGAAAACCAAACATCTAGACTGGTTAATCAGTGGGTGAAGCCAGCTGATTCAGGTCTCTATTCCTGCAAAGCTTAGTTGGTGGACTGTCAACCTTGGCAGCCTTCAACTGGAGATCCACCACAATGTTCTGGAGGGCCTCCACTTCATCCTCAAGCTGGGAAATCTTTTGCCGCTGGATCTCTATGGTGTCCAAGGTGGAATTATCAGCGAGGCTCTGCTGATGAAGCAGAACTTGGAGGTCATAAACATCAGCTCTTAAAAGTTCTTTGCAGTATTGTTCACATGAGGGAGCCATGGCTTCAGAGCTGAAGAGATTTCTTGCAGGGGCACTGCGCTTACCAAGCTTCCGAGCTACTCTCCTGGAGCGTTGGTGTTGACGGCCCCAGAATCCAAACTCCATAATTGAGTCAAAGAACCAACCACAGATGCACAACATAAAGCAGCAAGAGTTGGAGAAGTCACAAACGTTCTGATGCTAGGAAAATTCCACAGAGAAGGAGGTGACACAACGAGTTTGGAGAATGGCAGCTGCTAAGTGGGTGAACTCAGGACTTAGAGTAGAATAGGGAGGTTTACCCTTTGCTGGACAAAATTTGCGTCTGTAGAATTGCGCGAACCCTTGAACGGAGACTGCCAAGAGGAGCTGAGCAGCCTGACTCCAAACGTCCGGCGGGTTGAGGCCAGAAACGAACTGAAGAACCAGTGCACTGAGCGGCAAGCAGAGCACTAATTTATGCCCATCCAAATCTCTAGAGATTGTGGGAAATTCCAAAACTGCAACTACACTGCCTGGATCCCAAGGTTTCGCCATCAATCTCTTACGACCATCTCCGCAACGCTGCAAAAATTGCGAAACTCAAATATTTGGAGAATATGAACATGAATTTCCTCTCTTTCCTGTGGCTTCACTTCTGCTACTTGCACTCCCTTCTGGAATGCGCATTCCTACCTATTGGTTCTGCCTATGCAATTGGAAAAATTAGATCTCTAAAACTCGAGATCCCTTGAGAGAAACTTTCCCTCTGTGTGCGCTTTTCTCTTCCAACCGACGCTGATCTTGCTACTGCAAAACCCTCTTTGTCCAACCAGAAATCTGCTTAGCGAAAATTTGAGTTGTTGCTGCTCCCTCTGACTGTTGGAATCACTATCCTAGGCAACTCGACTTTTCCTGCAACCTTGCAACTGAAAATCGAATTTTTGCCCTAGTGATTCGGCCTGCCCGTCAATGGAATGTGCAACCTCTAGGAATTTCGGCCTGTTGTTCCCACTGAACAACGAAATTCCCTTGTCTGCTTCTGAGCTTCTTGGTTGATCACTCATGCTCTGATACCATGTGAAAATTCCAAAACTAAAATCCTATTGCAGCAACTAGAATTAATTCTTCTAATTGTTAATTAATTTAACAATTTATTTGCTACGACAAATATCAAATTAATCACATTGCAACCTTCACAAATAAATACTGTGGAAATAATAGCGATTGAAACTGAGAAAATTCTAACACCTACACACAATAAAAGTGACTATGTTATTTTTGAACAAAAGTCCTCGGAAAAACCCAACTTGGGAAAATCGGTGCAGCGGCTGAGGGTTTTTATTATTGTGACGCAGTGAGAAATTTCGAGTACAATAATCTGGATGCCAAATCTGGCAATCCTACAGAGAAAAATACTAACGAAATTCTAGTGAGGAATTTTCCTCACCCCACAGGAAAATCCGGGCTTTGACTGCAACTCCAAGTGAGCCGTCCAAACTGTGTCTGCGCTGGCCTGCGTCATCCTAGCGCAGTATCTTCCTCGCTTAACCTACATTAGCTGCTCCTGCAGCTGTCCTGTCTGCCATTGGCTGAGAAATTATCTCTCTGGCCTTCTAGAATCCTTTCTTGACCTCTGAAACTGAAACTCGACTTCTCTCCAGCTAAATCGAATTGCCCTCTAGAGGATTCTGTGCAGCCCCTGCATCAACCTCACTATGGTACTTTTGCCTCTCTGCAAATGCAATCACTAGATCTAGAAAACTTCCTCTAGCCTCACTGCCCTTGCCCCTCACTGTCTCTTCTTTGATCTATGGCTCTTTGACAACTACTGCGATTGCTCCTGGAAATCGATCTGCCAAGGAAATCGAACTTCTGGTGTATTCTCCATCACCACATCGATCCCCTCTAATATCTTCCTATTAGGACTCCAACAACCAAGATTAAATCTTAATCAATGGCTGAAATCATTTACAGATCGATCCATGTGAGTTTCTAGAGAATTCTCACCTTGACTTAATTAATTCTAATTAATTAACCACTTTTCTCGAGTTTAGACTTCGGAAATATTAAAAAAATTGGTTAATAATTTAATTAAGTCATTTATAGGTGGAATTTCTAGAAACAATTTCCGGGTTTTGGAGATCTCATGTATTCTAGCCTCTCCACCAAATTTCGTGGCTAAAACACATCTGATGCTACATAAACTAACATATCTTACAAATCATGCTCTCATACCCTCTAGCTCTGAGCAATTACAAAAAGAAAATCTATAAAAGGAAAATGGCATATGAAGAAGGGTGGAAAAACAATGGCCGAGGTAACTCATGTACCACGATTTCTCCCTCCTACATTCATATACCCAAGTGTGGGATTCCCTTATTTTAGCTAACCTTGTACTATGGGATGTGGCTTGGAGTCTTCCCCTATTGCCCCACTCCATTCCATCATTATTTCACATACCACTTGCCATTTGATGGATGTACTGTTGAATTTCCACGATCTTGGTTCTAGGTTAGAATCTTAAAATCTCTGACGCTACCAAACCAAGAATCTCAACTAGAACTACTTTGCACAATGGAAAATATAAAGCAGTAAATCACATATGCACAAGTTATGCACAATTTTTAACAAAATTTTACAATAATGTAAAACCCCAATCTTTGTTATATTAAACCAAATTTGAATAATACAACAGTCTATGGTATACAAGATACAATGACAAGTGTCACTGCAACTTCTATGTCGTATCTTGTCCTACTGGTCCTTTGCTTCCGTACTGCTCACTAGTTGTGCCTTAGTCCATCAAGGCCACAACACATCGAGACTCCAGGAGGGCTTCCACCTAACACTGTTGCATGCCACTTATGTCGCATGTACACGGGTTGATCCAATTTGCTCTTTGGGTAGGCCTAATTCCTGAGCTCCAATCTGCCAAGCGAGCAGTCATCTTTGTCCATCAAGGTACTGCACTTTGGCACCAAACTTCACCCAATCTTCAGCTCTTCTTCGTCACATCAAGATAGCTCGTCTAGGGCTACTTTGGGCTATCAACACGCTTCCCTCCACCAGACCAATGATGCCCAATCCTTCATTGCGAAATTTGCTCCTAATTGAAGTCTTCTCACCACCCAAGTCAACTCCAATACATGGCTTCCACAAGCTGCAATATTCTGATCCAAATTGGTCGTTGGTTTGTGACCCAACACACACCAACACTACTGTTTTGAACTTGCTGCAATGCTGGAATTTTGGGACTAGTTAGGGCACTAACCACAGTCCCTAACAACCCATCAAACTGGCCCAGAATTGCTCCTATTGGCTGCTGCTATCCTCTAATGGAATGCTGCCCTCTACGCTGCTCCTTTAGGGAAGTTTCAAGCCCAACTCATTGGCTTGTCTCCCTAAAACATCTACGGTACCTTACAAGACCTTAACTAGGTATGTGGAGCCTCTTAGGAGGTCTGTCCACCCTCTAGGAAGCCCTCAAACACACCTACCTGCATTCAACCTTCAAGAACAGGGCTACGGCCCTTAAGGCTGCACCTTGGCCTCCTCAACAATGCCCAAAACAAACTTTCAACCCTCGTTGTACTGTTCCTTTAGTTGCTGCGACTCCACAGAGATATCCAAGGTCTTCTCTAAGGTATGTGTTGCACAAATGGATTGCTCAAATGCCTCCTTTCCACCTTCGATTTATACACTAAATGAAGGTCTCCACGAATTGATGAAGAGACATGTCTATTGGAGGAATTACTCAAGCCTACATGACTTTGACTGTCCAAACATTAACTGTCAACTTAAAAAATTCATATCTTCGTTTCTAGAGCTCCGATTTGAGTGATCTTTGGAGCGTTGGAATCGGCACGCCAAGCTCTATCACCTCAAATTTTCTCATGCTCAAATTCTTCATGGTTTTGGCCTAAATCCTGATGGGTACAAAACCCCTACCCCAGGTTCCAAGCCCACAAGTGACACTTGTGGTGCTTTGCCCTCCAAACCCTAAACCCTAGGGCTTGGAGTATCTCTCAATCTACACAAATTAACACTTACTCTTAGCGAGGGAGATACTTCCAAGAATAGGAAGTAATTCATCATCACTACTCGGAACACTCGTCCAACTCTTAGCGGTCACAATTGCAACAATCCCTGTTCTATGAACTACGTCTTTCTTGGAAGTGTCATTGTCACTGCTGGAAGCACCCTGCTTCTTCTTCTTTTCCTATAACGTCTTCCACGCTCTCCATGATTCCTTCTTGGAAATTGTAGGAGCACCCTTGCTCCCCATTGACCACATGCTCTTCTTGGACTGCAAAGTCTCCCTCTGCACCTGCAAGCTCCCTCTCGAACTCGACTCCCTCTGAGTCTCTGGAATCTGGACCTTCTTCTCGGGAACTTGTACCTGCTCCTCTGAAGCTTGCCTGCACCTGCTTCTCATGATCCATGGGATTGCCCGTCAACCTATATAGATCATGCTCTCTAACTCCAAGTACGATACCAACGGAGCTAGAGCCTCTAGACCTGAGTCTTGCCTTCCCATCCTAGAACAAGACCTCAAATCACTTCCTCTCGATCATCGAGACGGAAATCACGCTATATCTGAGTCCTGGTACAAACAATACATCTGGACTCGCATCACTTGTCTTGTCTCCATCCTGAATGGCACAACACCCAATCCTTGGATCTCCTTCTTACTCTTGTCACTCAACACCATGTGCAACTTCGAGTCCCATTCAGCTAGAGTCTCAAAAACCTCTTGTGGCCCTGTCATATGCTTTGTCACACCATTGTTTGCATACCATCCATCCTTATTGATAGTACCCTGCGAGAATTGAGAAATCATAGCAAAGTCCTCCTCTTCCAATCTCCTGGTGAGATCATCTATCTCAGTTGAAGTGGCAACACTGATGACCTGCTTTCGTTTCTTCTTCTCGTCATCTCCCTTCTTCTTCGTCGGACATC
Organism: Pinus taeda; assembly: GCA_000404065.3. Classification (NCBI taxonomy): domain Eukaryota; kingdom Viridiplantae; phylum Streptophyta; class Pinopsida; order Pinales; family Pinaceae; genus Pinus; species Pinus taeda. The sequence goes on along the minus strand of APFE031263772.1, from coordinate 62,929 downwards.
TCGACGAAAAATGACCCATCTCGCCACAGTTGAAACACTTGATTTTACTCAAGTCCTTCTGCTTACCCTTCATTCGCGCTATAAGTGCCACATCATCATCGAAAGACTTCTTCTTTGGATGAAGATCCTCGTCTCACAATTCTTCCTGAATGAAGTCATCCCACAACCTATCCCAGTCTGGCAGCTTCTCCCTGGCAACGATCCCTTTGATGAAGGGCTTCCATTCTTCGGTGAACCCTTTCAAGGCAATCCTTACCATATCTCCATCTGAGATAGTCACACCGATGGAAGCAAGCTCATCTTTGACTCGAGACAATCTTGTCAGATATGAGGTCACGCTTTCACCCTTTATCATCTTGGTGTACTTCAACTTATCCTCCAATACCAGTACCCAGTTCTCGTTCTTATTCTGCAACAAATTCTGAAGAGCCATCCACATCTCATGTGCATTGTTCTTCCCGGACAAATGAGGTATTAGGGCATTCTTCACACCATCTAGGATGATCAATCTCGCCTTTGCATCCAAATCTTCAAATATTTCCAGCTCCTTAGGGTCGGTTGGCTTCTTGATCTCTTTCTCGGCGAACTCCCAGATCTTGTTGACTGCAATACCAACTTGATCCTTTCTTTCCAAGCACTGTAGTTGGATAACCCCTCCAACCTGTCCTCATATCGGAGACCTGCCTGCAACTTCGACAGTGTAGTCAACCCTTCACTTACAATGTGACCAACTCCCTCTCACATGTTGAAGAATCTAGGGCAAATTAGTGTTGTGATGATTCTTCGTTACTTGATAACAATTTGTGGAGTATTTTTACTTTTCTTGTTAGCTTATGCTTCTTCTTCTTCTTATCAGTGCATATGTTTTTACTTCATCAAACTGCTACCAAAACAAAATAACAAGAACACAAAGTTTGGCTCTTTTCCAAGGACAAAACCTCTCCACTCTTGAGAGGAAAACCCTTTGTAAGTTTTCTCTTATTGAAGCTTCTTATTTGAACAATTGCCAAACCCTAGACCCTTGACTAGGATATCCTCCAAGCATAAGTCAAATCCTTCCTCTTTCTGCACTATAATTTCCGGCACATGATCCTCTGTCTTCCGACACTTTTGCTCCTTAGCACTACGTCCTTCTTTCGCTGCTTGTCTGAGTTAGGAAACCCTAGAAAATTAGGGCTTCTTTGCTTTGTTATAGAGATAACCTTCTTTTCCTTTCTTTGTATACCTTGTAGACCTAGATGCACATCCAAATGAGGCTCCTCTTGTTGCTGTCTACAACATGTTGTCAAATCTGCAAAGCTTTCCTTGCTGTACGTGTGGACAGAACCCTAAAACAGTCCTCTTTTTCCTCGTTGGAGAGAGAGACCTTGTAGGCCTAGTTTGCACCCAAAACAGTGATATATAATGATCTTTATTTTCCTGCTGCTATGGACGTAGGCAAGCCTTCCTGAACCTCGCACGTGTGGCTGTAGCTCACCTGGAAACTATCTTCTTACCCTTGTTGTTCTATCTCCTTATCACGCTGTCCTTGTAACCCTTTTCCTTGGCTTGTCTTTGTCTTATTTCGTTCTCTTCTGCTTGCGGATTTCAAAGCTTGGTTGTACGTTGTATGAGCAATGGACAACCTCTATAAATAGAGGTATGTCCCTCCTCTTTAGGCCGACTTGACTCCTCTAGGCCGACATGACAGTTACACTAAAAATTCATCTTTTATCTATCGTTTCGCTGCTTGGAGACTTTGTTGATGCTAGGAGCGGATTTGACTTATCTTGGAGGTGTTCCCATGACCTTGTACATTAGGAGCGGATTTGACTTATCTTGGAGGTGTTCCCATGACCTTGTACATTGACTTACTTGATGTAAGATGCCCTCAAAGGGTCTTATCATAATTACATTTTGACTTTGACTTTCTAGAAGCAAAAAAATGTGCTTGACCTATTTTCAATGAGCAAGAAACTCATTGACAAACATTACAAAAATAATTTCTCTTTTCTTGAATAAATACAAATATCAAAATTACATTTATGAAGACCTAGCCTAGTTACATTTCCTTCCACATCACGTTGTACTTTGCTGCGCACAACTCTGATTTACGTACTTCCAAAATAACTCAGACACACTCCGATACCATGTTGAATTTCCACAATCTTGGGTCTAGGTAAGAATCTAAAAATCTTTGAAGCTACCAAACCAAGAATCTCAACTAGAACTACTTTGTACAGCAGATAATATAAAGTAGTAAATCACATATGCACGAGTATAAACAATTTTTAACAAAATTGTACAATAATGTATAACCCTAATCTTTGTTATATTAAACCAAATGTGAATAATACAACATTCTATGGTATACAAGATACAATGACAAACATCGCTGCAACTTCTATGTCGTATCTTGTCCAGTCGGTCCTTCGCTTCCATACTGCTCACTAGTTGTGCCTTGGCCCATCAAGGCCACAACACATTGAGACTCCAGGAGGGCTGCCACCTAACACTGCTGCACGTCACTTCTGTAGCATGTACACGGGTTGATCCAATCTGCTCTCTAGGTAGGCCTAATTCCCGAGCTCCAATCTGCCAAGCTAGCAGTCACCTTTGTCCATCAAGGTAATGCACTTCAGCACTAAACTTCACCCAATCTTCAGCTCCTCTTCGTCACTTCAAGATAGCTCGTTTAGGGCTACTTTGGGCTATCAACACGTTGCCCTCCACCAGATCAATGGTGCCCAATCCTTCACTGCGAAATCCACTCCTAATTGAAGTCTTCTCGCCACCCAAGTCAACTCCAATACATGGCTTTCATAGGTTGCAATATTCTGATCCAAACTGGTCAACAAATTGTGACCTAACACACACCAACATTGTTGCTCTGAACTTGCTGGAATTTTGGGACTAGTTAGGGTACTAGCCACAATCCCTAACAGCCCATGAAACTGACACATAATTGCTCCTATTGGCTGCGGCTGTCCTCCAATGGAATGCTGCCCTCCATGCTGCTCCTTTAGGGAAGTTTCCAGCCCAACTCATAGGCCTGTCTCCCTAAAACATCTTGGCACCCTACAGGACCTTAACTAGTCTGTGGCAGCCTCCTAGGAGGATTGTCCACCCTCCAACAAGCCCTCAAACACACATCCCTGCATTTGGCCTTCAAGAACAGGGCTAGGACTCTCAAGGCTGCACCTCGGCCTCTTCAACGATGCCCAAAACAACCTTCCAACCTTCGTTGTACTGTCCCTTTAGTTGTTGTGGCTCCATAGAGATATCTGAGTTCTTCTCTAAGGTATGTGTTGTATATTCAGAAACTGCACAGTTGGGCCTCCCATGACTTCGTCCTGGCAATAGTCGCTGCCCGCTGAAACTGCGTTGATATATCTCTGACTGACTACAGGAAAAGGTGACATGCTAAGATCACCCCCAAGGAGTTGAGGAGAAGGACCAAGAGACTAAGTGATGGTAAAGGTTAGGATAGCATGCAAACTCCGTCGGATGCATGATCATCTTGAGGGTAAGTATGGTAAGTAAAGAAAACCTTTCGAAGTACATCTCTTAGTTGAATTTGCAAGACTGCTTGTCATTGTCATATCATCATGTCTTCAATAACATGCTTGTGTGCAAACACCAAAAAGTCATTTCATGTGTTTCCTCTACATGTCTTGCTTCCTTTTCGCTTGTTTGACCAACTGTCATCTTCAACATGTTGATTGCTATGTCCTGCTTGCGACCTTGTTCTGGTGATGTTGAAAGTTTGTGTATGAGTTGTGTTCGCTATGTAAAATTCTTTCGCACTCACACACGATGTTGTAAGCACTGTTGTGCAAGTGTCGTCACGGTCGTCCGAAGGTCTATCCGAATTGTCGCACTTGTCGTTTTCACCATTAGACAGTCCTGCAGTCAGTCACACTGAGCATATGTTGTCTTGTGGTTTGGGGTGTCTTGTCGTCGAGTCAAGTTGAGTGTGTGTTCGCAAGTTCATGTATACACGAGTTCCCTCGCTCACACACTTAGCCATTTTTTCCGAAAGTCTGTCGACCAGACCACCCTCCATTAACCGAACCTCCACTAAGCTACACTACGCAGTCTCAGCCCTCAGTGACCAAGAACTGTTGCTAAGAACTACGCATAGCTTGAGGCTGCCCTCCAGGCAGTCTGCACCTCGCAATTTTGGAATCAACCCAGCTGACTGTCACCCAGAACAACATAGAGGTTACCCAAGATGCTATCTTAGTCTGCGCTTCCTGCAAGCCTATCCATCAAGCCTCCCGCTGGTTAATCGAAGAATTTGACTTGGGCAGTGACCCAGGGCTGCATTCCCAAAAATTGCGTAGAAGCTTCCAGCTTGCTTGAAGAAAATGCACAGACAAGAGGGATAGACACCTGCTGCCTGTCACTGCACTGTCTCTGGAAATTGTGCAGTTCTATCAGTCAGTCCTCCTACTGGTTTGCTTGCTACTACTCCTGAAAATTGCACAATTTTCATGGACAGTTCACCTGCTTCCCGACACCCCGCTCAACCCGAAAACTACGCAGACATGTCCTGCATGACTGCCTCCCAGATCTGCACAGTTTTGGCTAGCAAGCTCCCATAGCCCGATCCTGACCTCCTCTAAAAATCTGTGCATTTTTCATTGCCATTGCCTCCTACTACCCACACTACCTTCCCCGAAAAAATTGCTTAGTTCTGCCTCCCAGCGGAGCCAGATCCCGCAGATGTCACTGCTTTCCTAGATTGCTCAACCCAGCCTCTCAGTGATCTCTGCACAGTTTTTGCCGATAGTGTCCTGGAGCCTCGCATCTCGGCCTGACATGTGCTCTGCTTTGTTTCAGAGCCTTGTCCTCTCTCTTGGTCACCTGCACCTAGAAACAAAAGACAATGAATGCATCATGGTAGACTAGGGGATTTTTGGATTTGATGTCGTCTCGTCATGAGTGATTGCAGAAACATGTACATGGATGAGACATGGCACGACGACAAACAGGATGAACAAGGAGTGCATGTTAGAAGACTTGCTCGAGGTCGGATGAACACACGAAGCATACCAAGTAGCAAGCGAAGGAGACACATGCGCATGCATGAACTATCAAGCGAACACCAAGAACATTGAAGACTCTGCGCACTTTGCCATGCGGAGGTGAAGCTATGGTACGCCACGGGCACACTCATCACTCAATAACACAACAGCTCGACACAAACAACACAACCAACATGTGCATACCAGCAGTGTCATGTCGACTTGTGTCATGAGTTGCCTTGGCCACATCACTATTTTGTGACATACTTGTGTAATCAATGTAATGTAACGTCGAAGTCCAAGAGACCCACGGATGAAGGTAAAGAGTCATGAAAATCAAAGAGTCATGTAAGTCGAACAATCATGAGGGAAGTTGAAGAGTCACAAGGGTTAGTTTTACACTTGGCTATATATAACCCTCATTTGTACATGCAAAGGAATTTTCACCTTGTCTCCTCCCACATAGCCTTGAGAGTCTGTAGTCTTTTCTTTGAGGAGCGAGTAGTGGCTCCAAGGCCCTGCTATCGGGGTTAGTGATGTAATGGTGTACGAATGTGTCTTGAAACTTTCGCTTAATTCAGAAACATGTTAATAGGCCAACACATTTTCACGCATGTATTGTATTCGTTTGTAAGACTATTCTTTGGACGCTTGTAATGCATGTTGCTTTAACCTGTATTAAGACAATTGAACTATTTCGGTTGTTTTAGTACATATGTTGTTGGAAATGTGTTGTATCAGTTGTTAACGTTGTCTCTCCCATGTGGACTATTCCACCGGACACTCGACAGATTCATTCTCATAAGCTTGTTATAACGACCGTCGTACTCATGTGGACTATTCCGCTGGGTGTTGTACATGCTATATGTTCACTTTGTGTTTGTGATTGCCACATTCGTGTGGACGACTTCGCTGGAAGCTGTGCATGTCCTGTTGTGTTCTGTATCTCTAACAAAGTTGGGATTATTCCCTTTCGACTTGAGACTCTCTCTCACCCTCTACCTGTGCAGTGAAAGAACTTAGACACAAGTTACACTAAGTACTCACCAGGCACATGAACCTCATTGTTTGAAGACTAAGTAAACCACTCTCATGTGCTGACAAGCAAGAGCTAAGGAATATCTTTAAGATAATGGCAACCGGGTCATCATACTGGATGAGACTCCTATACCAAACGGTGTGAGGTCTAGTTGGGACTTCATACCGGGGAGATCCCCTGAATGTTGGCGGGTCCAACACCGTCAACATTTATGGCGCTAGAAGGAGGGCTAGATGACAAGATGAGCCCTCTCAATCTGTTTTGAATCTTCGTACATCTATCATTGAGTTTGTTATAGTTCACATTGTTATGGTGTAGCATACTGCCTCATAACTCCGTGCACTCATTCAAGCAGTTCAGTGATCTAATAGAATCTGTTTTTCAGCATTTTGATTCTGAAGCACTTGATAGGAAAATGTTACAACAACGGAAGGCCCCACATGAATCTTTAGAGGAATTTTGGGGGCGCTTCCGTCAACTCTCTTTTGAAGCTTTGAAAAGTCAGATGAAGTTCCAATATCTTATTGAAAGATATGAGTATGTCTGTATCAAATCACTTTGTCCAAAAGTGAAGAAAAATCTCAAACCCTGCTCAGCATACTTCGGTGATGGAGTTGCGGAATCTTAAGCGGACACAGTCGCTATCACAAGTGACTGTCCGCCTTCCCCTCATCAAACAACCCCACCCCCGCAAAGTGATGTGGGAGAGCATGCACATAAGTTTGTTCAATTGTCACATCCTCCCACCCTCACTACTCTCAATTTCTGCGCAGATTTGGTTGGGAAGCCCATGGGTTGTCATATGCACTTGTTACCTCAACCTTTGTCCCCGCGTTCTGCTGATCCTCCAGATTGTACTGTCTTGTGTTCTTTTGTTCCGGACTGAACACTTGTTGTGAACGAGGATCAAGCTATCGACGGAGTTGACGTTGCATAACTAACCTGTGCTGTCATTCACGATGAGTATCACTGGGAATCCAAGCATGAACCTGCGGTAAAGGATGACCTCCTTTTGTCCGCGCCTCCTCCGCTTTTTCCTGACATCTTTGGTGATTTTGTTCCCTCTGATTTTCTTTGTGTAAATCCATCCACGGATGCATCTACTTTCGATCATTCACAGAACACACCCGATAGCAGTCCATCATTTGATAGTGGAGATGACAAATCTTTCATTGAAAATCCTGTCGACATTTCATCTACTATTTTTGGAAACGCAGAGGGTGAACATTCTTGCTTCTCATCTACCCCTATGCATGATTCATCAAATCATGAGGATGCCGACGAACATCTCGAATTTTCTAATCATGGTTGTCGTGATCTATGTACTTCTTCATTTGATCACGATGTTGATTCACTCATTGTTAATATTTCTAAGCCACTGATCTCTGATGATCTATCTATTGACGAAGTGGAAACCCCGCAGGCTGTCGAGGCACTTCAGCGTGAGCTGATGGTTATGTCAGGTCTTTGTTGTATTGAGGTTAGTTCCACTTCCGATCAGAAAATTTGTGAAACACCCAAGGCTCCTCATCACTCATTTGTATGCACTGAAGATCAATCCAACATAGATTTCACTTCCTCCACCGAAATCACATGATCCCATCGCTTATGCACTGGAGGAATCATACACAGCAAGCACACTTGCAAAGTGTAAGCTGTCTCTCTTTCTCATGTTTTCTTGTCTGTCACAGTCAAAAGAATACACATCATCTGCACGCAGTGTGTCACAACACCATGTTAAGATCGCAAAATGCTTGTCTTGCGCTTTTACTCTTTTCTTTTCTGTGGACGCGTTTAAACTCAGAGTGTGTTGGTCTTCATTGTTAAATCTTTCTTGTTCACTGGTTGACATGTATACCTTTCTTGTTTACCATGCCTTCGCCAACATGGGCCAGCCAATGCACCGGTGGTTGCATTGGAAATGTCACTTCACGTGAGTAGGCCCATGCACTGTTTAGCTTAGGTGTAGGAGTAGTGTTGCTTCCTTGCTTTGCTTTGCTTCTTGGTTTGCATGTTTGCTTTGCTTGCTTGGTTTGGTTTGATTCCTTGCTTGCATTGCTTACTTGTTTTGCTTTCACTTTACTTCTACTTTTTTCTTTTTTCTTTTTTTGCTTGCTTGTATCCGTAGGTAAGCCTCACATGAAACCGTGTTTGGCTGTCAAGACAAGCTGAGAAAATCTAAGAGGACTTGTACAACTATCGACATTTGGTTATCTGTTGTCCTCTCTCTTTATGAAGAGCTTGTCATCTTCAGTCGACGATGCCTTGATGGAAAATATGTTCTATTTAGAGTGAGTCTTGGTGAAAACACAACGCTTGCACTGTTAACTAGTACTACCTACTCTATTCGGTCCTTTGGGTTAGCCCTTGTCAACTCAGTCAAGTAGAGTAAGGTGAGGGGGAAAACCTTAACATCCTCTTTTGCTCTCAATAAGTCGGGATCCCTCTTCTGCCTCTGAAATAAATAAGTGCCTATGCAGAGTTCTTTGAAAATGAAAAAAATGGAAAAATGGAAAAATGGAAAAAATAAAATAAGGCGAAAGAAGAGAAAGGCTTTCTGTGCAAGGAGGTGATGCAAGTAACTCCATTAGGGTACTAACCAGTCTTGCTGGCAGCGGAGCGATGCTTGTGTTCCAATGTGACTCTGCCGGGATAATGTTCAGGTTTGCTGGCAGCGGAGCAACACCAAAGATGAAACTTAAACTCTAACAGTGATAATACTTGTGCATCAATATACCCCTCATTCCCAATCAAAACAACTAAGTTGATATGGCTTGGAATGTGTGCTGACTGATAAAGAGAATGGCAGGGGCTACATCTTTCACACAAGCTAGTGCGGAAGCCATTGCGATCAAAGAATTGAACAATACTTTTGGAAGGGTTAGACTCGTTTTTTACGAAACAAGGTCCATACAGAGAGCTGGGGTTCTACCATTGTGTCGCCAATGTTGTAGCAGCTACAACCACCCTCCAAAATTTTGTCTCGCATGCAAATTTCGGAGCCTACCTTGGATCCTGCGATTGATCATCCTCGGTCACTTGTTGTTAAGCTGACGATTTCATGCTCCCCTCCTTGATCTTAAGAGTTGTTCATGTTCACATCTTTATGCAGCATGTGTCATCTTGGGCATAGGGATTGTTGTTTGTCATGCAAAGGGAATGTTGTTTCGCTTCAAGGAAAATTTTGTGCATAGTTGTTTTCATTACATAGATATGTTTCACACTCACTTCACACACTCTTGTCACGAAGGTTTTTGCATCAAGCAAAGTATGTCTTATACATTCTGGATGGTCTATGTTGTATCACTAAGTGTTCGTGTGCGATCATAGTCGAGTCCTATCACTGTTTACATCTGTTTCACTGATCTCACACTTAGCCAATTTCCCGAACAACCTAGCCTCATCCAACTTCCCGAAACCGTGCACTTTGCTTTTGCAACCATCAAGCTTCCTCCCATGCCTGCTGAAACTCCGCAGTGTGCAGAGACCCCAACATCCCTTGACATCCAAAATTGCGCAGTGGTTTCCTACAATGTCCTTCCCCTAGCTGAAATCCATTGTCATCAAAAACTGCAAAATATTTCCTCCCATCTGGTCAGGTAGCATTGCACTCAGAAATTGCGCAAAGGTATCCTCCCAAGACCCCATCCCGCAAAAGTGTCTTGCGCCTCAAAATTGCGCAGTGTTCTCCAAGTTTCCTTGTCTGTGTTACATTAAGAAACTGTGCAGTTGGGCCTCCCAGGGCTTCGTCCTGACAACTGTCACCGCCCGCTGAAACTGCGCTGGTATATCTCTCAGTGACTACAGGAAAAGATGACATGCTAAGATCACCCCCAAGGAGTTGAGGAGAAGGACCAAGAGACTAAGTGATGGTAAAGGTCAAGACCGCATGCAAACTTCGTCGGATGCATGATTATCTTGAGGGTAAGTATGGTAAGTAAAGAAAACCTTTCAAAGTACATCTCTTTGTTGAGTTTGCAAGACTGCTTGTCATTGTCATATCATCATGTCTTCAGTAACATGCTTGTGTGCAAACACCAAAAAGTCATTTCATGTGTTTCCTCTACATGTCTTGCTTCCTTTTCGCTTGTTTGACCAACTGTAGTCTTCAGCATGTTGATTGCTATGTCATGGTTGCGACCTTGTTCTAGTGATGTTGAAGGTTTGTGTATGAGTTGTGTTCGCTATGTAAACATCTATCGCACGCACACGCGATGTTGTAAGCACTATCGCACAAGTGTTGTCACAGTCGTCCGAAGGTCTATTCGAAGTGTCGCACTTGTCGTTTTCACCATTAGGTAATCCTGTAGTGAGTCACACTGAGCATATGTTGTCTTGCGGTTTGGGGTGTCTTGTCGTCGAGTCATGTTGAGTGTGTGTTCGCAAGGTCATGTATACACGAGTTCCCTCGCTCACACACTTAGCCATTTTTTCCGAAAGTCTGTCGACCGGACCACCCTCCATTAGTCGGACCTCCATGAGCTACACTACGCAGTCTCAGCCCTCAGTGGCCAAGCACTGTTGCCCAGAACTATGTAGAGCTTGAGGCTACCCTCTAGGCAGTGTGCACTGTGCAATTCTGGAATCAACTCGGCTCACTGTCACCCAGAACAATGCAGAAGTTACCCAAGATGCTATCTCAGTTTGCGCTTCCCGCAAGCCTATCCATCAAGCCTCCTGTTGGTCAATCGAAGAATTTGACTTGGGCAGTGACCCAAGGCTGCACTCCTCACAAAAATTGCTTAGAAGCTGCTAGCTTGCCTACTTGTAGAGCCTGAAGAAATTGCGCGGACAAGTGGGATAGGCACCCACTACTTGTCACTGCACTGTCTCTGGAAATTGTGCAGTTCTGTCAGTCAGTCCCCCTGGTGGCCTGCTTGCTACTCCTCTGGAAAATTGCACAGTTTTCATGGACAATCCACCTGCTGCACGACACCCCGCTCAGTCCGAAAACTAGGCAGACATGTCCTGCATGATTGCCTCCCAGATCTATGCCAGTTCTGTCCAACAAGCTCCTGCATCCTGATCCCGACCACCTCCGAAAATCTGTGCAATTTTCACTGTCATTGCCTCCTGTTGCCCGCACTGCCTTCCCAGGAAAAATTGCGTAGTTCTGCCTCCCAGCTGAGCCAGATCCCGCAGATGTCATTGCTGTCCTGGATTGCTCAACCTAGCCTCTCAGATCTTTGCGCAAGTTTTTGTCGATAGTGTCCTGGAGCCTCGCATCTTGGCCTGTCATGTGCTTTGCGTTGTTTCAGAGCTTGTCCTCTCTCTCGGTCACTTGTACCCGAAAACGAAAGACAATGCATTATGGTAGACTAGGGGATTTCTGGATTTGATGTCATCTCATCATGAGTGATTGTAGAAACATGTACATGGATGAGACATGGCGCGACGACGAACATGATGAACAAGGAGCGCATGCTAGAAGACTTGCTCGCGGTTGGACGAACACACGAAGCATAACAAGTAGCAAGCGAAGGAGACACAGGCGCATGCATGAACTATCAAGTGAACACCGAGACCATTGAAGACTCTGCGCACTTTGCCATGTGGAGGTGAAGCTATGGGACACCATGGGCACACTCATCACTTAGCAACATAGCAACTCGACACGAACAACACAGCCAACATGTGCATACCAGCAATGTCATGTCGAGTTATGTCATGAGTCGCCTCGACCACATCACTATTTTGGGTCATACTTGTGTAATCAATGTAATGTAATGTGGAAGTCCAAGAGACCCACAGATGGAGTTAAAGTGTCATGAAAATCGAAGAGTCATGTAAGTCGAGCAATCATGAGGGATGTCAAAGAGTCACAAGGGTCAATTTCACCCTTGGATATATATACTCCTCATTTGTACATGCAAATGACTTTTCACCTTGGCTCCTCCCACATAGCCTTGAGAGTCTGTAGTCTTTTCTTTGAGGAGCGAGAAGTGACTCCAATGCTCCGCTATCAGGGTTAGTGATGTAATGTTGTATGGATGTGTCTTGGAACTTTCCCTTAGTTCAGAAGCTTGTTAACCCACCAACACATTTTCACACATGTATTATATTTGTTTGTAAGACTATTCTTTGGACGCTTGTAATGCATGTTGCTTTAACCTGTATTAAGACAATTGAACTATTTCGGTTGTTTTAGTACATATGCTGTTGGAAATGTGTTGTATCAGTTATTAATGTTGTCTCGTCTGTGTGGACTATTTCGCTGGACACTCGACAAATTCATTCTCATAAACTTGTTATAACGACTGTCGCACTCGTGTGGACTATTCCGTTGGGTGTTGTATGTGCTATATGTTCACTTTGTGTTTGTGACTGCATCTATGTGGACTACTCTGTCGGAAGCTGCGCATGTCCTGCTGTGTAGTGTGTCTCTAATAGAGTTGGGACTATTCCCTTTCGACTTGAGACTCACTCTCACCCTCTCCCTCTGCAGTGAAAGAACTTAGACACAAGTTACACTAAGCACTCACCAGGCACACGAAGCTCGCTGTTTGAAGACCAAGTAAACCACTCTCATGTGTTGATAAGCAAGAGCTAAGGTATATCTTTAAGATAATGGCAACCGATCCATCATACCGGATGGGACTCCTACACCAAATGGTGTGAGGTCTAGTTGGGACTTCTTCCCAGGGAGATCCCCTGAATGTTGGTGGGTCCAACACCGTCAGCACATCCATTTGATATACTTTAAAGATATGAAAGCTTGAAAATGAAAGGAACATTCTTATGGCTTCAAGTCTGGCTATAGGTGCGAATGTTTCTTCAAAGTCTATCCCTTCTTGTTGCACATAGCCTTTGCATAAAAGTCTTGATTTGTTTCTAATTACGTCTCCATTTTCATTTAGTTTTTTTTTGAATACCCATTTTGTCCCAATAACATTTTTATCATGAGGTCTTGGTATCAATTGCCATGTATGGTTATTTTCTGTTTGGTCAAGTACTTCATTCATAGCCTTAACCCAACATTCATCTTTGCTAGCTTGATTTACATTTTGTGGTTCTTTTGTCGATAATAAGGCTAGATAACTAGAATTTCCAACAAGAGTTCTTTTAGTTTGTGTTAGTTTTTGTAGCATCGGATGTGTTTTAGCCATGAAATTTGGTGGAGAGGCTAGAATACATGTATTCTCCAAAACCCATAAATCGTTTATGGAAATTCCACCTAGAGACGACTTAATTAAAATAATTAGTTAGTTTTTAATATTTCCTAAGTCTAAACTTAAGGAATATGATTAATTAAAGGGTATTAATTAAGTCATGGTGAGAATCTTCTAGAAAAAAGCATGAATCGAGTTCTAGTTAATCTTAGGCATCGATTAAGTTTTAATCGTGGTCGTTGATGTCTCAACGAGAGATTATAAGAAGAAACTTAATGGGGCTTGGAGAAGACACATGAGCAGTTCGATTTCACTGGCAAATCGATTTCCAGACTACCAACGCTGAGTTGCCGGATTGAGAGCCAGTAAGCTCGAAGCAGTGAGAAAGGGGCAGGGATAGAAAGGCCGGAGGAATATTTTCCAGCTCCGGTGAGTGCATTACAGAGAGGCAGTGAGTGCCACAGAGAGGCAGCTCAGAGGCAGCGCAATGCTTCAGAGGGGATTTCGTATTTCACTGGGGAGAAGCAGTGGTTCAGTGCCAGAAGCCGAAGAGAGAGTCCAGAGGCCAGGAGGATCCATCTTTTAGACAACAGTTGATCAGATAGCGAGAGGGAAGAAGTTCCGAGTTGTGGGAAGTATGTAATATTCTTAATTAGCCATGGCTAATTGGAATATTCAATTTTGCTTAATTTTTGCCTTCTATAGTTATTTATGAATAAAAAGGTGAGGGAAAGGGGACATGACTCACTTTTAGAATAAAAATCACTTCCCAGTAGCACAACGTTGTGACTTAAAAGGGAGCCAAGGGGGCCAAAAGGGGGGACACAGAAATGGAGCCCACGCAGACACTTGGAGGGACTGCGCAGTAGGGAAGAAACATGTGGCAAGAGAGGGACTGCGCTGGAGAAGGTGAGTCTTGGGATTGAGAGAGGCAAAGGCTATAAAGGAGAGAGGAGCCTCCTCATTTTGGCATTCGGTTATGTGCATTTGAGCTAGTCACTTCGACTTAGAGCACGTTGGCTGTTTAGCTAGTCTACAACACTATTTAGTGCATTGAGTGTCTCCGTTCGGAGATCTCACCCTTAGCCTCGGGGGACTTCGAGTGCCTACTCGGGCAAGGTATTTCCATCATCATTTTGGTAGTAGTTTCATCAGCATTTCTGGCAGGAGGATTGAGCATCTTGGAGGACTGCGCAACACTGAGAGGGATGACGCAGTTCTTTCTCGTAGGAGTTCTGGCTTGAGGGTTTGTAGTAGGATTTGTGCTGGGAGATTGAGCAGGGGATCAACCCTTGCATATTGGAGGGTTTTGGTAGAGGTTTCAGGCAGATTTCTAGAGGGTTTCATTCAGTATGAGTGCAGAGCCTTAAGAGACTGTGCAGAACCCCAAAGAGGTGATTTTCGGGGGTTGGCCATTCCAGGGAAGCTTTATGGGTTTCTTGAGTAGAGTCCAATTCCAGAGTTTCAGCCTTTTCTAAGGAGGGGAACAACCCCAAATCCTCATTCGATTTCCAGCAGCAACAACAGCACGACAGTTTTCCAACAGCTGGGACGCAGATCAGTGTGAGGTCATTCCTTTGCTATTCTGAGTGTATTTCTCCACTTGCCTTGTGCAAGTCAAGGTGCCATCTTTCTGATCACCTCCTATACTCATTTTATTGCTTAGTATAATAAAATGGCTTAGCATTTCTTGTTGCATTTCTTGAGTATTTGTTTACGTTTCATGTATACATTGTTGTTTGTTGCACTATCGTTATTTCATCTCTGTGAATTTTCTGGCTATTATACCACTTGTATGTTTTTCTGGTTGGGGTTTGCTGGTATTTGAGAAATATTCCTAGGAAGGGATATTACAGTGATATCAGAGCATAGTTCTGGCTCAGCTTGTGGAGCTAGCAATCTATGACACTGGGGGAAAAACCCTACCTCTGTTACAGAGGTAGGAAATACAGAGACACTGAGCGTAGGTTGGAAAATACCTATGGAGAGGGAGACTGTGTTCTGGTTGTGGACGCAGAACAGGAGGATCCTGTGGTGGACGCAGAGCAGAAGGATTCGATGGCAGACTAGGACGGGAAGAGATTTGCGTATATGCTCCTCAAATCAGTGCAGTATCTGTCGAGGCAGATTGAGGTGATGGGGCAGAGATTCACGACAGTAGAGGCCAGACAACATGAGAGCCCACGGGTTTTTCAAATTGGTGAGGGATCAGGTGCATCCCATCATTTGCCAGAGCAGCGTGATACGCAGGTGGCCTCACATGCCCCTACACGCTCTACCATGCCCACCTTCTTAGAGGCAGACACAGGGGCCAGAGCCCAGCAGGAGGTAGAGCCCGGTCATATGGGCAATTATTTTGCAGAGTACGAGGCCTATGGGCAGGAGTTCAGGGATGCTTTTTCATTCAGAGACTTTGTTCAGCTCCAGCGGGATAGTAGACCCCGCGACCATCATAGAGGGTACCGACATTACCATGATGGTGACACCCACCGTGCAGCGAGTAGATTCCACTTGCCTACGTTTGATGGTTCATCAAACAGTTCGGTAAAGTCTTGGGTGGAGAAACTGGACATTTATTTCCAGCTTAACCAGATGTCGGAGATAGAGGCCATCAAGGTGGCAACGTTGCATTTGGATGGTGAGGCTCAGGATTGGTGGTTGCATGGGATGGTTACACTCGGACACTCCACAGTGACGACATATGCCGAGTTCACCAGGAGTTTGATGGAGCGATTTGATCAGAGGGATCCAGAGCAGCATTTTGTTGAGCTAACGAGGCTCAAATAGACAGGGAGCCCAGAGACCTACATTGCAGATTTCTTGAGGGTCTCAGTGATGGTGCCAGATTTATCCATGGCATGGAGGATCTATATGTATGTTGAGGGGTTAGCAAAGCCACTTCGGGGTTTAGTCTGATCCACTAGACCAACCACACTCCAAGACGCCATTAGCAGGACCCGGGACTTACAGGATGTCTTACCCAGGACCCGGACACCTTACCCCCAGAGACAGACCTTCCAGTCTAAGGGGAAGGATGTGAGGATTCCACCTCCAAAGGGGAATCCAGGACGAGCACAGATTGACGATGATGCCAGGAAGGAGCTGAACAAGAAGCGGTTATGCTTCACTTGTCAGGAGCCGTGAGCAACAGGACATAGATGTGCTGCTGGCAAAGCACATTTTATTGAGGTTTTCTTTGAGAGCAGTGGGAAGAGGATGATGAGGATGATGTGGAGGCAAGAGATAGTCATGCCATGCAGGGACCTTTGCCACCTCCACCGCCAGTAGCAGGTGGTGCATCTTTTGCACCTACCAGAGGGGCCCTTGCAGCACTGCGAGGAGTTCCCAAGTGTTTGACGCTACGTGTACGAGGGACAGTATGCAGCCAACGAGTATTAGTTTTGGTTGACAGTGGGGCGACCCACAACTTCATCGATGCACAGATGGTTGAGCGGAGAGGTATACAGACAGAGAACTTCGATGGGTTTTCGATTTTGGTCCCAGGAGATCAGACCATGATGTGTGCTCGTTATGTTCTAGAGCTATCAGTGACGATGGGCACTTACACACTAAGTGACCACTTTTTCGTGGTCGATATTCTGGACACCAATGTGATATTGGGTGTTCAGTGGCTTATCACTCTAGGGAAGGTCACGATAGATTGGAAGACCCTAGAGATGGAGTGGGATGATGAGAAGACAGGGAGGCATGAGAAGATACGAGGTCAATACACATATCCGCCTCAGACTGTTTCGGCTCATCGGATGGAGGCAGTCTTCTGGAAGGGAGACATAGAGTGGGCAGTAGAGCTGCGTGCATCAGAGGCAGGGACTACAGGGCAGACGGTACATCCGGAGATACAGTCCATCCTTGACCAGTATGCCATAGTGTTTAGGGAGATTCCGCCGGGACATCCACTGGACCGGGGATTTGAGCACACCATCGAGCTTGAGCAGGGCATACAGGCAATGATTACCACCCCCTATAGGCACCCCAAGGCCTATCGGGATGAGATTGAGCAGGCTATCCAGGAGTTGCTGGCTCTTGAGCACATTCGACCGAGCACGAGTCCTTTCGCTTCTTTCGTGGTGTTGGTGAAGAAGGATGACACATTGAGCATGTGCATTGACTATAGGGCTTTGAACAAGAAGACACTGAAGAACAGGTACCCCATACCCAGGATCAACGAGTTGATGGATGAGTTGAGAGGAGCACGGTTCTTCTCAAAGATTGATTTGAGATCTGGGTACCATCAGATTCGCGTGAGGGAGCAGGACATTGCCAAGACCACCTTCAGGTGTCACTATGGGCACTTTGAGTTCTTGGTGATGCCGTTTGGGCTAACCAACGCCCCCGCCACATTTCAGTCCTGCATGAATCACATCTTCTGCAATCACTTGAGGAAGTTTGTGTTGGTATTCTTTGATGACATTCTCATTTACAACAGGACTTGGAAGGAGCATCTCCAGCACATTGAGACAGTGCTGCGTATCTTGCAGGAGCAGCAGTTCTATGCCAAACTCTCCAAGTGTGAGTTTGGGTTGACAGAGATGTTGTATTTGGGGCACATCATAGGGGTGGACGGAGTGAGAGTCCACGAGGAGAAGATCAAGGCCATTAGAGAGTGGCCGGAGCCGAGGAACGTGACAGAACTACGGGGATTCATTGGCATTTGTACTTACTACCGGAAGTTCGTCAAGAGTTTCTCATAGCTTGCTGCATCCCTGACAGATTTGACGAGGAAGGGGGCTTTTAGTTGGTCAGATACAACGCAGCGAGCCTTTGACAGGCTCAAGGAGGTTATGAGCAGCTGCCCAGTGCTTGCATTGCCAGATTTCACGCAGCCATTTGTTTTGGAGTGTGACGCGTCGGGAGAGGGCATCGACGCAGTATTGATGCAGGGAGGTCACCCTATAGCCTTTGAGAGCGGGAAGCTCCTTCCGCACGAGAGGTTGTATTCTATATACGAAAAGGAGATGCTGGCCATCATGCATGCATTGGCCAAGTTTCGGCAGTATTTAGTGGGTAACAGGTTTAGGGTGAGGACTGATCACAACAGCCTCAGATTCTTTTTGGCGCAAAAGCAGCTACAGGAGAGGCAGCAGAAGTGGATTAGCAAGATCCAAGCATATGACTTTGACATTGAGTATGTCAAGGGTAAGAACAATGTGGTAGCAGATGCTCTTTCACGTAGACTAGCCGTGTTGTCTCTTATGAGCTTGGACACAGACTGGAGGGCTCGACTTTTAGTAGAGTACTCTAAGGACAGGTTTGCATGTGAGGTTTTGGATGGGCAGGTGGCGGATGATAGGTACAGGGTGGTCGATGAGATCATCTACTACAGGGATCGGATCTTCTTGACTGAGGGATCTCAGCTCAAGAAGAAGATACTCTAGGCATTGCATGATTCACCATTGGCTGGCCATCAAGGGTTTACCAAAACCTACAGGGCCATTAGAGGGAGGTTCTCATGGAAGGGCCTCAAGGAGGACGTACTCCAACATATCCTGGAGTGCAACGTTTGCCAGAGGAACAAGCGGGAGACGAGCCATCCCGCAGGTTTATTGCAACCTCTTCTCATTCCAGAAGGAAAATAGGAGAGTATTTCAATGGACTTCATCACAGGGTTGCCCATGGTACAGGGCACGGATTGTATCTTTGTCGTCGTTGACCGGCTGATGAAGTACGCACATTTCTTTGCCATATCTGCACACTGCACAGCAACACAGGTGGTCGAGCTGTTCTTCAGAGAGGTCTTCAGGCTACATGGTCTTCCTAAGACCATCGTGAGTGACAGAGACAGCCGTTTCATGGGCGGGTTTTGGCAGGTGTTTTTTCGGCTAGTGGGGACGGAATTGACACCGAGCACCCGTTATCACCCACAGACAGACGGACAGATAGAGATAATTAACAAGTGGCTGGAGGGCTACTTGCGTAACTACGTCAGTGGGCAGCAAAGAGCATGGCTGAAGTGGTTGCATCTAGGGGAGTAATGCTACAACACTACACATCACATGTCCATTGGTATGTCACCATTCTATGCTTTGTATGGGTATCATCCTTTATCTTTTTTTGACATGATGTTTGGTGATAGCAAGGCTCCGAGAGCCAAGATTTGGATCCAAGAGAGTCAGGATATCCTCGGAGCTCTCAAGGATAACATGGCTACAACGCAGAACCAACAGAAGCTGTATGCTGACAGGGGTGGGGTGGAGAGATAGTTTGAGGTAGGGGACATGGTCTACCTACGATTACAGCCATACCGACAGTCGTCACTGAAGCAAAAGGGGGTTGAGAAGCTCAAGCTCCGCTTTTATGGGCCATACAGGGTGATACGCAGGATTGGACAGGTTGCATATGAGTTGGAGTTGCCCCAAGGCAGCAAGATTCATAACGTTTTTCATGTATCATGCCTGAAGAAGGCATTGGGGCAGCAGGTGATAGTGACAGATGAGCTACCACCCGTGGATGATGAGGGGCATTTGGTGTTGTAGCTAGAGGCTATTACTGATACCAGGGAGAGGCAGCTGCGGAGCAGGATGGTCCGGGAATTCTTGGTGAGGTGGAAGAATTTGCCGGATGAGGATGCCACTTGGGAGAGTGAGAAAATTTTGCAGTGTCCATCACTTCAGTTGCTTGAGGACAAGCAACATTTTGCCGGGGGAGATTGTAATATTCCTAATTAGCCATGGCTAATTGGAATATTCGATTTTGCTTAATTTTTGCCTTCTATAGTTATTTATGAATAAAAAGGTGAGGGAAAGGGGACATGACTCACTTTTAGAATAAAAGTCACTTCCTAGTAGCACAACGTTGTGACTTAAAGGGGAGCCAAGGGGGCCAAAAGGGGGGACCCAGAAATGGAGCTCACGCAGACACTTGGAGGGACTGCGCAGTAGGGAAGAAACATGCGGCAAGAGAGGGACTGTTCTGGAGAAGGTGAGCCTTGGGATTGAGAGAGGCAAAGGCTATAAAGGAGAGAATAGCCTCCTCCTTTTGGCTTTCAGTTATGTGCATTTGAGCTAGTCACTTCGACTTAGAGCATGCTGGCTGTTTAACTAGTCTGCAACACTGTTTAGTGCATTGAGTGTCTTCGTTCGGAGATCTCACCCTTAGCCCCGGGGGACTTCGAGTGCCTACTCGGGCAAGGTATTTCCATCAGCATTTTGGTAGTAGTTTCATCAGCATTTTTGGCAGGAGGATTGAGCATCTTGGAGGACTGCGCAGCACTGAGAGGGATGACGTAGTTCTTTCTGGCAGGAGTTTTGGCTTGAGGGTTTGCAGTAGGATTTGTGTTGGGAGATTGAGCAGGGGATCAGCGCTTGCATATTGGAGGGTTTTGGCAGAGGTTTCAGGCATATTTCTGGAGGGTTTCATTTAGTGGCAGCCCAGAGCCTTGAGAGACTGCGCAGAGCCCCAAGGGGGTGATTTTCAGGGGTCGGCCATTCCAGGAAAGCTTTCTGGGGTTTTCTGGGTTTCTTGAGTAGAGTCCGATTCCAGAACTTTAGCCTTTTCTGAGGAGGGGAACAACCCCAAATCCTCATTCGATTTCCAGCAGCAGTAACAACACGACAATTTTCCAGCAGTTGGGACGCAGATCAATGTGAGGCCATTCCTTTGCTATTATGAGTGTATTTCTTCACTTGCCTTGTGCAAGTCGAGGTGCCATCTTTTTTATCACCTCCTGTACTCATTTTATTGCTCAGTATAATAAAATGGCTTAGCATTTCTTGAGTATTTGTTTACGTTTCATGTATACATTGTTGTTTGCTGCACTATCGTTATTTCATATTTGTGAGTTTTCTGGCTATTATACCACTTGTATGTTTTTCTGGTTGGGGTTTGCTGGTATTTGAGAAATATTCCTGGGAAGGGATATTACAACGTAGTACTGCATAGGCTGAAACAGTGACTGTGCAGAGGCAGCAAAGAGCAGCTCAACTTGAGGCAAGGTTAGTGTCAGATCGCCAGTGGGAGTGAGATTTTTCTCACTAGATTTATTGTTAGTCATTTCTCTGCATGTATTGCTAGATTTGAGCTTCCATAGTCTTGTACTCAGATTTATTACTGCATAATATTAAAATCCTCAACTGCTGCACCAATTTTCTCGAGTTGTGTTTTTACGGGGAATTTACTCCAAAAATAATTGTGTATTTGTGTGTGTGCATCTATTTTCCCAACAGTTTTATTTCTTCCGCTGCATTTATTTTGTGAACGCTGCAGTGTATATGTTTCAATATTTGCCCTAAGAAACTACAAATAGTTTGTTTAATTAATTTAACAAACAGAAGAGGTATTATCAGTCGTTGCAGTAGGATTCCAGGTTTCAGAATTATCACAGTTTGTACTCCAGCTTCCTTATCACCTAGAATTTGAGATTCTGGATGATTTTTCTGAACATACCTTGATGGAGTCTTTATGATGCTTCTATACTGTCAATTCCTTCCTCTGATGCTTCATTGGTTCCTTCTCCAAAATTGTTTTGGCTTGTTGTAGGCGTATCTTCGTCATTTGCTGGTGTTTCCTTTTTGGTACGTGTGGGTGCTTCATCAATCACAACATCAATGCAGTGAACAATCTTTTGAAGTCTTTTATTGTAGCATTTATATCCTTTGCTTCTAGAGGAGTATCCAAGTAGAATTCCTTCATCTGCGCTAGCTTCAAATTTCCAAGTTTATCATCATTATTCTTTATGTAACATTTGCTTCCAAAGACTCTAAAATGCTTGACAATTGGAGGTTTAACAAAACATAGTTCATGAGGAGTTTTGTCATTGTTTACCCAAATATGAGCTTTGTAGAGGATATTTATTGTTGTATGTGTTGCTTCCCCCCATAAGGTATGAGGTGTTTTGGACCCATCAAGCATGGCACGTGCCATTTGTTGGATTGTTCTGTTCATTCTTTTTATCACCCTGTTTTGTTGAGGAGTTTTAGCTATAGAAAGTTGCCTCTTCATGTTATGTTGTTCACAAAAGTCAAAAAACATCCGACATAAATTTTCCTCCTCTATCATATCTAAGAAATTTGATTTTCAAATCTAACTCATTCTCTACTGGAGCTTTGAAGACTTTAAATTTATCAAATGCTTCATCTTTATGTATTAATAAGCCAATCCAACATATGCGAGTAAAGCCATCAATGAATAATATGAAGTATTGTTCCCCTCGAGGAGACTTCTTTCTCATAGGACCACACAAATCAGTATGAATAAGTTCAATTGGCTTACTTGAAGTACCTTATTTGGCATTAAACTGCACCCTAGTTTGCTTACCGAATTGGCATGATTTGCATATGGTACTTTCTGGTAGAGAGATGTTAGGCAAGTCGCGAATTGCTCCCATTTTGTTTGATTTTTGTAGTTGACTGAACTTTGAAGCTTAGGTGTGCTAATCTTCTGTGCGAGAGCCAACTTTCTTTTGATTTGCTCAAGTAACAATGTTCTAAACCGCCTTCTAAGACATAGACATTACCTGGAGTTCTCATTCCCTTTATTATGATTTTACTTGTATCGAGATTTCGTACCACACAATTCTTTAATCTGAAAACCACTTCATGCCCTTGATCATACATCTGACTAACACTCAATAAGTTATGTTTTAATCCATCAACAAACAAAACATTTCCAGGTTTAACCTTTTCTTTCAGCAAAATAGTTCCTTTTCCTTTGATAGCAGCAGGTAAATTATTTCCAAATGTTACATTCTTTTCTTTCTTTATTTCATTAAAGGACATAAAATTTTCTTTATCACTTGCCATGTGTTTTGAACTTCCACTGTCAATGTACCACAAATTTTCATGATCTCCTGCATATAAAGCTAAACCGCAATTCACGATTCTATGGTTTTCTTTTTCCATACTTTAGATGCTATTGTTTTTTGTTCATTCTGAAGAGTAGATCGTATTTTTCTTCTGCATTAAGTTTCTCTATGCCCAAATTTATTGAAAAGGAACATTGAGATTCATCTTGAAAATGTGAGAAGGTATTGTAAGAGTATTTCTTTAACTCAGTCTCATTCTTTTGTTTTCTTGTTTCTCTAGTCATGATAGTTTTATAAGCAACACGCTAAGCAACCTTATGACCAAAATTCTGACAAGTGAAGCATTGATCATTAAAGTAAAAGTTCCTGGGAGTGGTACCTTCTTATGTAGTTTTCCCTTTGATTGTGATAAGGGTGATTCATCTAAGAAACATTTGATCCCTTACTCCTTTGCTGAGAGATGGAATTTTGTTGATTGCTTCCTTTTACTGCATTGAGATAGCTTCTTGTACCTGTTTTAGAAGATTTTACAGTCTTTGATGATTCTCCATTGTATTTGAGGCCTCCTTCTATAAGAGGAGAGTGTTGTACTTTGATGATTTCTTCTAAGTTCTCAGATCCTTTAGCAAATCTAAGGTTTAAACTTTTTGATTTTCAAGTTCCTTCCTTAGACTTACAACTTCTAGTTCTAACTTTTCATTATGCCTCTCATTTTCTAGGATTTGTTTCTTCAAAGCATCTTCTGCTAATTTAGGTTCTTCTAGACAAATTTTAAGTTGAGTTATTTCTTTTATGAGATTGTCTTTTTCTTCTAGGGCATCTTTAAAAACATCATTAGATTCATCAATACATATATCTTCCAATGCCATAAGTAGTTGATATTCTTGATCAGACTCACCTTCTTCTCCATTTGAAAGACCATCACTTTCTTCGTGTGTGTAGAAGCTTCTCTTGTTTTCAAACCTTCTTCTAACCTTCATTTTTGTAGCATCCTTTCCTTTCTCATGGTTTTCTCTGTAAGGGCATTTAGCAACATAGTGGCCAACTCTTCCACAAGCAAAACATTTGAAAGGAAGCTTACCTCTAAATCTGCCAGTACCTACTTGGAGTTTCTTTACAAAATTTGCCTCTTCTTCATCTGATACATACCCTGATTCCTTGAGCTCCTCCTTTTCTTTAGAAGTAGCTTTGAATGAAACTTCTCTGATATCAGAGGGATCCCCTTTCTCATTTCATAGGCTATTAAAATCCCATGAAGTTGTTCATTAGTAAGATTCTTCAAATCCTGCATTTCTTCAATGGCAGAGACATTTGAATCGAACTTTGGGGTTAGAGATCTTAAGGTTTTCTCAACCAAGATTTCTCATAGAATTCACGATCTCATCTACCCTAAGAAACAAACTTGCAATACTTTCATCATTATGCATTTTGAGAGTTTCATATTGAATTCTAAGAGTTTGAAGTTTCACTTTTTACCTTGGTGTCACCTTCATAACTTTGGATGATCTTGTCCCATATAGCCTTTGCAGTATTCAACAACATGACTTTGACAAATTTTGATGTTGCCAAGCTCCCTAACAGAGCATTGACAACCTTTGCATTGGTCTCATATTTTTCTTTTTCTTTTTCTGCTTTATCTGTGGGAATAGAGAATGGATATTGATAAGTTCCTTCAATGATTCCCTAAACTTCTGCGCCAAGTGACTGTAGGTAAGCTCTTGTTTTGACTTTCCAGAAAACCAGATTGGATCCATTGAACAATGGTGGCCTGATAGATGTTGATCCTTCTTAGTTGCTCATCTCAATGAATCTTCGTTCAACCAATCAAGCTTCTTCTAAAGGACCTTCTCTGATTCCAGTTGTTAGAAAAATATTGAGAGGGGGGGGGGGGTGAATCAGTGTTTTAAGCTACTTAAACTTTTCTTTTTTTATTCAGATTTATGTACGCAACTGTTATGAAGTAAACCTACATATGTATGCGACTGTGATGAAGACTAGTAGTGTATATCTAGTTCACTAACTATTTCAGTTAATTCATCATTTGTTTAACTTGAACCAGTATATCATTACTTCATTGAACATTAATTAAACAGTAATCATGTGCAGTAAGAACAAAATAAGTCATCTCACACAAGCAACACATGAACACCAGGATTTTTAGGTGGAAACCCAATGTGGGAAAAAACCATAGCTGTTGTCATCTCTGTCTTCTTCTTTTATTATAAAGAGAAATTTCTTACAATACTTGTACTGGCGCAGACTCATATCAGTACGCAGGGACCCACCTGTAGAAAGCTACAACCTTCTCTTGTTTTCCAACTTCCTCTGGAAAGGAGCTACAACCCCCTTATCCTCTGTTCTTTGCGGATCACTTTTCAAAATATTTCAAACTGGATCCATTACAAATATCAGACAACAATACTGAAACCAACACCAACTTAATCACCAAATCACTGAATAAACCAAATGCCGAATCTCAAACAACCAAAGCAGCTAAGACCATCTACTGTTCATCACATAAACCAGACCCTGTCACTGCAAACCTTGGTCAACCTTATGTTAGAATATATACTCTATTATTATGAGAGATACCTGGGTATATACACGCTTTTTCTTCAGATAACCCGCGTACAGATCTCAAAACACTGAACCCTAAAACTGAATTACTGCAGTACTGAAATCAATCACTGAAACACATACTGACCTTGTCACAGATCTTTGAACCAAATACAAATCATTTCATAGAAGCATCATTACTATTCAACATTTCATAATCAGTTCAACCTCAATCTGCACTATCAAACACAGATCATCATGAAGACTTCATCGACAGAGAACAACAAACACAACAAGATATACAGCAAAACCCTGGCATATGTACGCGACCCTTATAAGACACTTTCGTGTATGTACACGCATTTCAAGAAGCATACTCGTGTATAGATCTGTCCATACTATAGAATCGATATGTGACTACCCATAAGCAGATCCGCGTATGTACGTGAACTTTCTGAAGAAAAACTGCGTATAGATCTGTAACTACTGAATAATATCTTCACTGCACAATAGATCATCAATCAAACCCAAATCTCGACACTCATTGTAAAAGGCACACATCATCATCACAAATATGTCAACCCATAAGCAGATTATTCAATGTGTAGTCATTTCAGATCTATAAGATCTGATCCATCATCACACTCCTGGGTGCACACTGATTTCAGATCATGCAATTCATCAATAAACCAAATCATACACGCCTAACACTTTGATCTCCATCTCTTTATATAGCTTAGGCCTTAGCCAATACCTTAGGCCAATTCCGTCGTTATGTCGATGGTTATCTTTGACGGAATCAAATATGCGTTGTTGCACTCATTACTATGGGCCAATACCATGGTAAAGACCCCTGGTATTTAGAATACCATGGTGCGGAAAATGTATGCTACTTTTCGTCACCATGCTCGTGTATGTACGTGGCTTTGCTTCACAAAACCCCTATATACTTCCTCAAACTTCACCTTTATCATTCCTTTGTCTCTGAACTGATATTCCTTTGTCCAATCTTTCTGTCACATATTTAATGGCCTGAATACTCATCCTGCTACCATCATGTTGATATCTTTATTAACTAGGTTGCCATCAAGGACAACAAATTTGTCATAATGCCAACAATATGAGTGGCACCTATGCTAATGAAGATACCCTAGGGTGAATCAATACACTTTTAAGATTGGAGCCCAGCTAATCACAAGGGGTCTATGTAAGTGGTGTTGGAGATGACAAGTGCAAATAACCAAGAGCATCACAGAGCTTGATGAGATCTTAGATCAAGATGTGACACTGATCTAGTGTGTCCCTACAAGATAGGGTTTCAAAAATAGAAGAGTTTGAGAAACTATACAAATGGGAGTTCAATGGTCTAAATAAACAACAGAACGACCTCAAGGTATAGGTCTATGTTAGGTTAGCAATTGGAGGGTTTGAATTGTATGGAAAAGTTGTAC
Source organism: Pinus taeda (assembly GCA_000404065.3). NCBI lineage: Eukaryota > Viridiplantae > Streptophyta > Pinopsida > Pinales > Pinaceae > Pinus > Pinus taeda. Next base: position 36,005 of record APFE031263772.1, on the reverse strand, counting down.
CACACAATTTGATTTAGTACTGTATATTGTGTAAGACTATTTTGTGGGTTTCTAAGCCCAAACTCCTCTTTGTCACATGTAATGTGGAACATAGACACATTACCCTTTAGGAACACTCTCCACCAAGAGACCATGAAGGTTAAGGAGGTTTAACTAATTTTGACTCCATGAATAGAAACCCAATGCATTTGGGCTGCCTTGAACTTGAGTTGAGTTATCCTAAGTGATTATGGACCCTGTTACTGCTCAATTTAGCAGGGGTCTTAGGAGGGGTTCCAAAGGGGCAACTACTAGACCAAGTGGAAACAATGGAACAAAGACCCACTATCACCTCAGTCAATGCCCCCTGCTCTTTATAGATTTTCACCAAAGGGAGGAGTCCCGGTATTAAGAAAATCACTATGAATGGTGTATCAATGATCTATAGATAGTGATTTCAAGAGCCTATTCAAAGGAGAGACTCAGATTATAAGGGTTGCTTGCTTTAAAAGCAAGATGTATGGCTCTCCAAGAAGGGCTAAAGGGGAAACCTAGACCAAGGGTTGAGGAGTATTCCTTGATAAAGGGATGCCCCAGACCTAAGATTTCTTATAAAGGGTTCCCAGGATGATCCTTGTGAAACTAGAGTGATAAAGGGTGTGTGACCATAGAGAAACCCTACTGGACCCAAACAAGGTCAAGGGTTTCGGGTGAAATTTCAAACAAAAGGTCTTGAGCAAGTAAGAAGGAGAGAAGGATCAAAGAGATTATATCTGACTTGAATTTACAACGCAATGATCCTTGATGAAGCCACTAACTTATGAAACCTAGGAACAAGAACGAAATTGGAGCTAGGGCTTGGGATAATTCCAAATCTAGCCACATGAATTCTCTCAAAATTTGTGAGGGCCTAGAGGACACCCAGTGCAGTTGTGCTCCAGAGTCCAACTCGCTCACCAAATGGATGGCTGCAATGGATTTCATGTGATGCCCTAGGAGACACTAGGGTTAGGGCTTAAAAAAAGATAGAGAGAGGTGAAAAGATATTCGTTTAGGTGATCACCAAGGATAGGACCAGTGCCTAGCCTATTGGGAGAATGGAGTAAATGAGATTTCAACCTTTGGAGTTCTTTCACCCAATCAAGGAGTTCCCCAACAACTTTGCATAACCCTAAGCGCAACAACTAGGTTACCAAAGAAATTTATACTTCTTATTGCTACAATTTGATGACTTATCGAGACAATTACGAAGATAATGTACCCCTAGGAACATTCATTCACTATACCCAATCATGTAACATGCAATACCCTTACAAAATCAAGGTTCAACAAATTCACATTTCAATTAGGGCAGAAACTTATATTCCATGAGAGAAAATTCTATACATTATGTTGAAGAAAGTGTAACTAGGTTCAGTGTTCATAAATGTAATTTTGATCTTTGTACTTGTAATAGAAAAAGAATTATTATTTCTGTCAATTGTAAAAATGAGTTTCTTGCTAATTGCATAGGTTTAGCACATGTTGAAGTGCTATAGGAAAGTCAAAGAGTCAATGTAATTATGAAAGACCCATTTAAGGACAAGGTACACTATGTAAATATGTCAAAGGTGATCCTCCAAAGCAAAGACAAGTCTCCTCTTCAAGTCGGCTAAAGAAATGAATTTTTGGTGCACTTAAAGTCAAGTTGGCCTCACTAGCTCAAGTCGGCCCAAATAGAAGGGATAGTCTCCTATATATAGGGCAGTTTGACCTCACAAAAGCATCATCAAGTGATCTCTAAAATCATCGAAGAAGAGAGTCAAGAAAGAGGTGCGAAAAAAGAGCAAATAGGTGGTTCTAGGGCACCGAAGAAGGAAAAGAAGAAACTGAGTTTGGAAGGACTGTTCTAGGGCCTAATTCTGTCACACGTGCGAAGAAAGGAGGGTAGTTCTGCAGTCACATCAGATCCACAAGTGCACCAACATAATAGAGTTCGATCGAGCTAAGAAGAGACTCCAAATAGGTCTCCATCTCAAGCGAAGGAGGTCCCACATCTAGCAAAGGAAGGGAGCAAGTAAAAAGGTTTATCTCAAGCCCTATATCTGTAAGAACCAAAACTGAAATACAGGAACCGTAAAGAATTTTGAATACCTACCTGAACTGCTGCCTGCTCTGGTGTAGTTGATGACGCTGCGACTACTCCACTCCAATTACCAGGAGACCAATTCCAGCCAGCCAGACTGAGCAGAGCCTGGCTGCTCAATCCAGTAAGCTTCTCACAGACGCTCACTGTCCCCCGTGCCCAGAACCTCAGAATACTTGAGCCCTTCCAATGGCCGACTTTCTCCTCTTCTGAATTCCTCCTCCTAGTTTTACCTCCATTGTTCAACCCCCCTTCTCAGCTCAGTTCTGCGGTTTATAACTGCGGGCTTGGCGGTGGCCGCCCTCCCACCTACAGCCACCGCTTTCCTTCCTCCCGCCACGCCTTTGCATGCGTTTGAGACCATCAGATATTTGTAATGACCTTTCACGCTTTATCAATCTGTTATATATTGTTTATATATGTATTTTTATTATATAGCAAGGTTTGGTTTATGTGTCCTTTTTATATATAAGGTTTAATTTTATTTTTAATATAAAGTTTAATTTTATATTTATTATAAAGTTTGTTTTATATTTATTTTTAATATGAAGTTTATTCATATTTGTTTCAATATAAAGTTTAGAACTTTACATTAGTTAATTATTTATATTATTACTTAACCTCTATTCTATTCTATTAATATGATTTTTAGCATTATTCTGGAGCATATTATATATATAGATATATTCCTCTTGATCTAACCATACATTACGCGATGTTGATGAACGAATAGAACTCTTTCCCCAGAAGGGTCATGGTATTTAGCACTTATAATCAATTTAGTATGAAATATTAGTGCGGAGTATGCGACACATGCATATGTAGCTATCATATGCATGTACCGTATACCTACTATTATGCTTGTGTTCTTTGTATTTATAGATGGGTCGTTACATACGCTCCCCCTTCAGAAAACTTCGTCCCGAAGTTAGAGTTTTTATCTTATCTGATTACTTATGATAGTAATTAGTACCCCCTTCTTAAATTTTAAATTTTTTTATTTTAATATCAAGAGACTATAAAATTAGAGTTTTAGGTTTATAATTTTAATGGATAAATCTTACCCTACCTAGGTTCCCAAGCTATTATAAAATCATCCTATCCTTCCTAATCTCTTCTTCTCCCATCCTATCCGTCCTCTACTGGAGTATGCCATGGCGTCAATTTTACTGACCTAACCATTCATAAACTCTAAGGTGACAGCGTCGGTTATACCGACCTAATTCCCAGTAGGCATCCGACAGTCATCATCACACGTCTAGGGGAGCGTGATTCACACAGTCCTCCCATGACTCCAGGGTTCGTAGGATAAACGCTGGGTAACACCTCCACCCCTCCCAGTGGAATTAGGGCTAATACCCTATCATAGAATCACTTTGAGCCTTAATTGTTCTAAGGTTCTGTCATCACGTGGTCATCCCGGTAATTGTTTATTATCTGCAATCATACACTTGTCCATGTATTTGTAAAATGTGCATCAGCATAATCAAAATACTCATGTATTATTCACATATGTCACTACAGTATAACATATTTTACCAATTTCATGCATGTCATTTGCCTTTCAAAAATGTATTTATTCCCTGATTTGTATTCCATTGATCATATTGACACGTATAAATAAAATAGATCTATAACATCTTAATTTCTATCAGAAGTAAAATCATTTAATTGCTTTAAACTTTACTTTCACAACTATAATTTAGTAAAATCAACAACATATATCATTTTGGTATCCATGTACCAGCAAAAGTTAAACATACATTATGTCACAAAATTTCACGTTTATCTATAATCATTCAAAATGTTTCTGAGTCTCTGATTGCAGTGAAGTAAATATATACTAAACATAGTTTAAAGTTCTTCAAAATTGACATAGATCAGGGTATCCTTGACATATGTCCTCTGTATTTTCCCAAGTAGTTGATCCAGGACTATACTTGTCCCATTGGACCTTAACTTGGTCCACCAGGCGGTTCCTCAGCTGTCGAACCCTACACTCCAGTATACGTAATGGTTCGGCCGTTACGATTCCCTTGTTCCATGCCTGAAGATCCTACTATTGTGGGTTGATGTGCTGCTTGGTCGTTGCTAATTACTGCATGAATTCTACGATTACCTTGATTGTTTGATATTGGTCCCTCTCCAGTCCTATGCAATATATTCAACGAAGCTTCGGGGCAATCACGTTGAAAATGCGATCCCCCACATCCCCAACAATTAAGCTGTGTTGATCCTCTTGAATCAGGACGTGAATTTCTAGAGAACGAGCTTAGTCCTCTCATGTTGAATCCTCTCGAATTTCTTCCTCTATTGTCAGTCCCTCGAGATGACCATGGATTGGTGGTTGATGATTCCGTGGCTATAGTGTTCACTGCCATGGGAGCTCTGGTTTCTATATTTCTCGGGGTAAACTTGTTACCTTAAGGTGGCCTCGAGCTACCTCAATTGAAGAAGTTTCGAGGAGTCTTTCCTAGAAATCCTGATTGTAAAGGTTCTGCTGGCTCCATATCTTTTTTGATTCCTAGGTGCTCTTCTGCATAACAACCACATTCAACCGCCTCGGCTACTGATGATGGTTTCCACATGCTTACCAAGGCTCTGATGCGAGGGTTTAACCCAAATATGAAGCGTTCAGCGTGACGTTCATCAGAATCTAAGTAGTGAATGTATTTTACAAGCTCCATAAACCTTATCTCGTACTCTTCTACTGTTTTATTTCCTTGAATTAATGTATGAAAGGCTCTGGCTTGCTGTTGTTGAAAGTATGGAGGTAAATACTTTGCGCAGAACCTTTCCTCAAATAGTTCCCAAGGGACATTATCCGATGTAAGGTGCAGCTGCTTCTCCAGATTTCCCCACCAAATCAAGGCACTTTCTTTTAATTGAAACACAACAATTTTTGGTTTTGCCGAAGAAGAATATTCTCTTAACCTAAAGCATCTGTTCATTCCTTCCAACCATGCTTCAACGCGTTCACCTGCTCGACCTCCTGAGAATTCTGGGAGTCTAATTTTCTGAAGCTCCCTAGAAATGTCTTCTTTCGTTCTTCTGGGCTCAAAATTCTTTGGTTTCGTTGAACTAGTAGCTAAAGGTTGAAATTCTTCTTTGGTCTTCGTCTTACTTGATTCTTTCAATGTCTCTAATAAGGCTTCCAATGAGTTCATTATCACGGTCAACTCTGGCGCTGGGGCGATTGATGTTGATAATGGTCTTGGTGGTGACGATGGTGATGGTGGTGGTGATGGGGATGATGATGGCGACGACGGCGGCATTAATGGCGGTGATGTTGCCCGATCACGTCATTGTCGCTCATATGTCCTTACCATTGTAATGGTTCCTAAACACATAATAAAATTCTATAAAAATTTGAGGTAGACAACCGAATTTAACACATAATTTTCTCTTGCAACTTCACATTCATAAACGGGTATAGTTTTGCTATTTTTATCTGCTAGGCGGATCTTACTGGTACCGAGGTCAAGGAGGGTGGTCTCGCGACCTCCTTCTCCTAATGCAGGGCATTCTATCCTAATATGAATAATGCAGAAGTGTATGGTCATTAGCTCCTAAGGTAAAACATCTAAAGTTTATTTACTAAATAATATCCACAAAATGAAAATGTTAAATGTCTCGTTTAGAATGTACATCGGTAACATACCCGTCATACCTCAATCTAGCTATTACATTTAAAGAAGGTCATCAATATTTATATTTTTGAATATATTACTTAGATGTGGATTAAACCTATAATAAAATGAAGGGTTGTTCTGGTTCCATATCAGTTTGACCTTTAGCCGGAAAATTTACCATAGACATGTCATGATTAAAATCTAGTAGAGATACAGTTCAGCAGTATATCATAAATGTAGATTGGGGTTAAACAGAGGAAATAAATTAGGATAAAATGTGATTATGATTGTTAGAACCAGTTTTGTTTAAGAATGACTCCGTCAAAGAATACAATTAGTACAATTTTGTTCTCTGAAGGATGCTTTGAAAAGCAGTTTTTATAAATTGCACATAACACTTTAATGGTTGATGCAAATTGACTGCAATTGGATTCATAGAAAATTTTGTGCTATCATAAGTTCAAATTTCACAATATTTGGTAGAAAACTTGCATAGATATTATCTGAGAAAGTTTAGTGTGTAGACTGGGCCCCAAAGAAGGATAAGAAAACATAAGTCAACTTAAATCTAGCATAAAATTCGACTGGTATCCATATAAGGTGATTAAAAGATTTTTATAAGAGAGTATAAACAAGAATAATCTATGAGAAATTTGGACCATTTCATTTGGTGGTTGAAGAAATATCTAGTTTGGATGTTAAAGGTCTTGGAAAATACTAGCTTGCCGAGTTTAATCATTATTGTAGAACCTTCATAAATTTCAGCATGGAACTTGGTTTTGAAGAATTATTGAAGCAGTATCGATGATAACAAGTATGGATTAAACTTTTTACTAGTCACTTCTAAAGATTGCACAAATGTTGCAAAATTCATGATGATGGAGCAATTAATCCAAGAAAATGGTTGACCTCTTTCCAAATCTTTGCACTATTTTAAACTGATAACGCTGCCTTTTCTCGATTCCTAATTAAAGGAATTGATACAATAGCAAGGTCTTGATGATTTCCTTATGATTACAAAAGTGCCCAATGCAATAAATTACTTTTGTTTTTATATTTATAGAAACAGGCCAAAAATGGCCTCTTAGTTGCTTGCTTCTTGCAAGCAACAACAATGGAAGGTGTGAAGAGCAGCCTTCAGACCGACTATATTCTCAAGGCAATGAATTTGGAGGCAAACCAAGCTATAATTCAAAGCTTAAATAAATATTATAGGCAGCAGATACTGTGGACAAACAACTGGTTTCTGGGAAAAACTCTACTAAGTCTAAGAAACAATCTAATAAATGCAAGCAATCTGTTGATGTTTTATTGCACAATCAAGTGGCCGTGAGCAAGAAACAGAGAGTGCTAAAGCCCCTTTGACAAAAACGAAAATGAGGATTGCGAAGAATCCATGATTGAGTCAACTGCACCAGACAAGGTGTTGGTAGTAAAGTGGTGTCCCTTTAACTGTTTACAGTTTGATGAGCAATCTGATCATGGGTTTATACAAAATCTAGAGCATTATTTGATACAATGCCATTTATGATATGAAAATACATGGATACTTAAGTTAAAATCCATTAACTAATTTAAGGAATAGATTATTTTACCAAAATAGAAATCAAGTTCACAATTTTTTTCAAAAGTTGGATAGTCCCAACACTACAAGGTACAGTCTAAAAACAGATTCACAAAAAAAAAACATATTCAAATCAACAAGCTACTAGGAATAAACCATAACAAGGATGAGAAACAACTGGAAGCAATTTAGGATGGATGCAGAATTAATGACAAAAAGGGTCAAAAGGGTTCAACTTAGACGGCATCATAGGATACAGGAGACCATATGACCATAGAATCTAATCTTACTCTTAACTAAATCAAAGTGATGAAAACTTAGACCTATGAGTGAGATACTTCTGAGCTAATTAATGACCAATGTGAAGCTTCCTCCAACCAAAGGCTTTTGCATAAAGGAATCATGATAGTATGACTAAAGAAGTTAATCATATGTGTATGTAAAGAGAGAGAGATCTTGCCGGGAAGCACCTATAAGCACATACAGTATCCATGTGTCCATCTACATTTTGCCTGGAAATTGGTAATGAAATTGTTTACCAAAATCGAAAGATGAAGAATATCATGTATTTTCGTGATCCCATTAACACTGAAATGTGATCCTCGCTGTCCTTGAGGAAGAATACTCAAACAACAAGGCAAAGGAATAACTGGCAACGATGACACAATTACATCATGAGCAAACAGTAATACAAGCCTCACAATGAAATTTGATGATGACCCAAGGGTCATGTCCCACAATCCCATTAACAAATTAACATAAAACTTAGTGACAAAATTTTGTCTAGATTTGAAAAGCCACTTCACATCTTCCAGCTTTGAAGAAGATCTAGCTTTAGCCCATGCTTCCATTTGTAAGTTGATAGATTTCTTTATGATCCCTGACACTACAGGAATACTAAACTCCGTAGAAACTACTCAAGGTTTAATTGGAGAATATGATGTAGATTTGGGAAGTTGCAATGAGGATATGCCTGAAGATGAAGTTACTCGCAAGATTTATTTGATGCAAATGTGGTTTGAATATCCTTGTACTGAAAAAGGTGGATCGATGATGCTGCTCTGGATAGTTTATTTCTTGTTATAGAAATGAAAAAAAATAATATTTTCAGGTTAATTTTTTTTTTAGAGGGTCAAACCACTGTGGCAGATGTTGGGCAGTTCTTCGTAGTGTCTCTGGTCGGAGACAGGGTGGGTGCCAACATGGAAGAAAGAAGTCCCATGAAAGTGAGCAGGGCTATAGTGTTATAAATCTTCTTTGGCGCCAAGGAACGCACATGGTCGGATTGCGAGTGTGTTCATTATGTATTTGTCAATCTGGATCTGAATGATGCGTATTGGCGATTGTCACTCCCAGTGGGTAGTGATATATATCATTCGTTCAATAGCCCTTGGAACCGCACAACGTCCAAGCTCGAAGAGATTTCGTTGCCTCCATTTCTAGTGGCCATCGGGGCAGAGATATGTTGAGAGATCGCGACCACGAGTACTATAAGTGGTTGAACAAATGTTGAAAGAATGTTGACTTGAGCATTTAGGTTGAGGTTGTGGTGGTGGGGAAGGAAGAGCATGACTTTAATGCACTCCAACCCCACTCTTTATCTTCTGTAACCACTCATGCAACAAATCATTTCTTGAACAAAGAAGCTTGAAGCTATTCATGAGAAACGAAAAGAACAGATCCATGTGGGTTTCCATTTGTATTTCGTGGGCTTTCTTCACTGTTAATGGATCATGTGAATTTAGTTATGAGTCTAGAGGCATCTGTTAGTTGACCCAGAATTTAATTCGAAAAGGTTAATAATTGAGGCATTGGTTAGTGAACCCAAAATTTAATTCGAAAAAAATTAACTATAAGAGGAGCTTACCAAATACACAGTCTCCAATAACTAAATATTGACAAGTATCAAAAATAATAATTTTTGATACAAATGATTTCTTCACGTTGCTCCTACAGAAAATAATTGCTCACTAAATTAATTTGACAGATGAGCCACTGTGCGTCACTTCCTAGGGACTGTTTATTAGAATCCATGGTAGGTGGTAATTGTCTGAAAAGGTTATAGGGATATTACGAATTTCATTCGTTTGATTTACTATTTTCGAGATTGAGATTCTAGTCTCTAGAAGACCAATGGCTGGATAAATTCAAAATGAAGGGATAGAGAAGATTAGATCTACTATTAAAACAGAGAATAAGCTAACACGGGACATACCGAAAGCAAGATTTACATAGAAAGAAAAAAAATAAAAATGCGTGCCCTAAAACGAAAAGAGGGCTTCAATATAAAATCCTATTTCGGCAATACACCACGGCTAAAGACGTATCGAAAAGAAAAACGGATTGTAATAGCTGGAATTGGAACAGGTCCCACAATGAATAAGGGCCTACTGAGGGCACTATACGTAACCAAGCAAGGGAACAAGCAACGGCTTACTTGCTTACCTTGAATCGCACACCTGCAAACTCTAGCTTTGGGCAATCAAAATAAGGCAATGAAGAGGGTCTTTTCCAGTTTCCAGTTGCAGTTGACAAAAGAGTGAGGAGTGGGGAGTATTGAATCCAAAGAATTTGTTACCGGGGATTCGCTCAAAGCAAGGAAGCTATGGATGACCCTTAGCAGAAGAAGAAGAGCTAAAGCTAACACGGGCAGAAGCCCCCATTCCCCACTGATTAACTGATTGCGCCTATGAAACACTAAAAATAAAAATAAAAAATTACTACTCTATTTGGGCAGACTCTTTATCTGTCTTATACGAAAGAAAGGCTAAGTCAGGAAGTCAGTAGAGCAGCGACCGTAGCTCAGTGGATAGAGCGTCTGTTTCCTAAGCAGAAAGTCGTAGGGTAGCGAAGCTATTTCAGGGAGAAATACATCACTGAAATAATATTCGCACCTTACTTGATTCATTCCTTCCACTCGAAGCCCCTGCAGCCTGCCTGGGATGAGTGTCATCTGATCTAAGTTCGAGCTCCTGTTTTCTTTCTGGTAATGAGCTAGCTTAACCCTGATTGCTGAAGGCGTAATACAGTCATGTTGGATCTCCTATTCGCACCCTGGTTTTTTTTTTGACAGAGCAAATATATATATTTGGTTGCGTAGGGCCTGTGAGGTCCCGAAGGGTTTGAACGACAGCTCTAATACCATGTGTAAGAACCAAAACTGAAATACAGGAACCATAAAGAATTTTGAATACCTACCTGAACTGCTGCCTGCTCTAGTGTAGTTGATGATGCTGCGACTACTCCACTCCAATTACCGGGAGACCAATTCCACCAACTAGACTGACTAGAGCCTGGCTGCTTAATCCAGTAAGCTTCTCACAGACGCTCACTGCCCCCCGTGCCTAGAACCTCAGAATACTTAAGCTCTTCCAATGGCCGACTTTCTCCTCTTCTGAATTCCTCCTCCTGGTTTTACCTCCGTTGTTCAACCCCCTTTCTCAGCTCAGTTCTGCGGTTTACAACTACGGGCTTGGCAGTGGCCGCCCTCCCACCTGCAGCCACCGCTTTCCTTCCTCTCGCCACGCCTTTGCATGCGTTTGAGACCATCAGATATTTGTAATGACCTTTCACGCTTTATCAATCTGTTATATATTGTTTATATATGTATTTTTATTATATAGCAAGGTTTGGTTTATGTGTCCTTTTTATATACAAGGTTTAATTTTATTTTTAATATAAAGTTTAATTTTATATTTATTATAAAGTTTGTTTTATATTTATTTTTAATATGAAGTTTATTTGATTCAATATAAAGTTTAGAACTTTACATTAGTTAATTATTTATATTATTACTTAACCTCTATTCTATTCTATTAATATGATTTTTAGCATTATTCTGGAGCATATAATATATATAGTATATCTATATATATATATATATATATCTGGAGCATAATATATATATATATATATATTCCTCTTGATCTAACCATACATTACGCGATGTTGATGAACGAATAGAACTTCTTTCCCCGGAAGGGTCATGGTATTTAGCACTTATAATCAATTTAGTATAAAATACTAGTGCGGAGTATGCGACACATGCATATGTAGCTATCATATGCATGTACCGTATACCTGCTATTATGCTTGCGTTCTTTGTATTTATAGATGGGTTGTTACAATATCAGCCACACGTGCAAAGAAATCAGGTCTGCAGTAGGGTTAAGAGGATCAACCTCTAACTCAGAAATATATCGGAAGAAGAGCCTCAATTCTCTAGTCTAAGTATCATATATATATATATTCCTCTTGATCTAACCATACATTACGCGATGTTGATGAACGAATAGAACTTCTTTCCCCGGAAGGGTCATGGTATTTAGCACTTATAATCAATTTAGTATAAAATACTAGTGCGGAGTATGCGACACATGCATATGTAGCTATCATATGCATGTACCGTATACTTGCTATTATGCTTGCATTCTTTGTATTTATAGATGGGTTGTTACAATATCAGCCACACGTGCAAAGAAATCAGGTCTGCAGTAGGGTTAAGAGGATCAACCTCTAACTCAGAAATATACCGGAAGAAGAGCCTCAATTCTCTAGTCTAAGTATCAAGGAGAAGGAAGATTGCCAAGCGAGGTAGAAAAGGAAAGGAAGGCACTAAATAAGAGGTCTCTAAGGAGACCTAGGGTTTCTATAGTTGCCGGGAAAAGAGCGAAGGAAAGTGCCATCAGTTGCCGGAAAAAGTGCGAAGGAAGAGATCGTGCATTCTAGAAGAAGGCTTTGATTGAATAACATAAGGGAAGGTACAAAAGAGAGACTGCATCTTGTGCTTGGAGGATCTATTGGTCAAGGATCTAGGGTTTGGTATTTGTCAATTGAAGCTTCAATAAGAGAAATTTGCAAAAGGCTTTTCCTCTCTAAGAGAGAGAGGTTTTGCCTTGGCTGAGAACCAACATCTTGTGTTCTTGTCTCTTTTGTTGTTTGGTAACTGTTTGATGAAGTAAGAGAAAACACACTAATAATAATAAGAGAAGATTGTGCCAATAAGAAAAAGTAAAAAGTACCACACAAATAGTTATCATCGTCAGAAGAATCTCATCCTCAGCTAGCTGCCCTAGATTCTTCAACATGGTATCAGAGCTAAGGTGACACATCAAGGAAGGGCATCTCAAGAACACATAGAAGATTGAAGCATTAAGATCAAGAAGCAAGGGCACACAAAGGTTGACGCATCAGATCTACAAGCAAGGGTTCCAGATCCATCAAAGACAAGGAGGATTACCATCTCCTCTTCTAGATCCATCAAGAAGGTACATCCAAGAACGGTTTACATCAAAGACTCATCATTTTGAAAGGAAGGTACTCAGATCCAAGCCAATCATTTTAGATCTCCAGATCTACACATTGAGAAGTTTTCTTCAACAAGCAAATCTCTCATAAGGCACCTTGAAGGAGGCATCTTGAAGAACTCCAAGATCTAAGAAGTCAAATCATCAAATCTTCATGGAAGTAGCAAAATCTCTTCACAACAACTCTCTCAAGTATGTATTTTTATGTCCTCTTCTGCACATATCAAAATGTGTTTTTGCAAGGAAAGCAACAAATTGGTTGGGACTACTAATTTCCTTGCATGGAAAAAGAGGACTGATCTACTTCTCAAAGAAAATGAACTTATGGACTACATCAAAGGGAGTGTCAGTGTTCCTGCTAAGGAACAAATTCAAGCCCTAGCAAAGTATAATAAGGATGAAACAAGGGCTCAAAGGATTTTGATATAATCCATCAAGGACCCTCTCATTCCTTATGTTTCTAAACTTAAAACATCTAAAGAAATCTATGATAAGTTGGTGGAGCTATTTTTAGTTGGTTCAGCTGGAGAAGTGATATCGTTGTGTAATGAACTATATAAAATGAAGATATCCAAGGAACAAGGTATAGCTCCCTACTTCATGAAGGTCTCTGAGATGAGACACCAATTGCAAGAATTGGGAGAAGTTAGTCAGATAGAGAGATGACAACTGTGGTGCTCAATGCACTACTTGAGGAATGTGGCAACTTCACATCAAGTATATATGCCAAGAAGGAAGCTAGCCCGTTGAATGAACTTTGGTCTCTATGCAAAATTGAGGAGACTAGACTCAAAGCCAAAGATGATGTGGGATCAAAGGAGAAGGCATTTGCTGCTATGGCTAAGAGAAAAGGGAAATTTGGCAAGTTTGGTCCATAGAGAAAGGGTTAAAGAGATATGTCCAAAGTCCAATGCTTTGGCTTGCAAGAGTATGGACAATATAAGAGGGATTGTCCTAAGTTCAAGATGGACAACAATAAGAGGAAATGAGAAGAAGCCCACATTACCCAAGGAGTGAAAGAAGAAGAGAAGTAGAAGGAGGACCCTTTGGATTTGTACTATGACTAAGATCAATTTCTTCACAAAAGTCTTCTTTAAAGTTTTGGGTATCGTAGGAACATGTAACATTAGGATAGAATGCATGGTTTATGAGAATGGCATCTTCAGGAATATAGGAGCATTATGTAGAGATAGCTCAAATAATGATATTCATATAGGAAGGATGTAACCATTGAATGACCTCATCAATAAAGGAATGATCATGACTGGGAAGAATCATCTTAGAAAGCCACTATCATCAACAGGAAGGAGCATTTGCAGAATGAGGACTATAAGGATCCTTTGCTGGAATCTTCAATAGAGGGTTCATGACTTTCAGGAAAAGCAGATGCCTTGATAGGAATTCTACCTATGGGGGATTCAAGAAAAGGATGACATGTAGGCAAGGAAAGATGTGGCAAACCAAAGGGGATGGAGGTATTCTTAATCTTGGAAGTTGTCAAAGGAAGTTGAGATGATCAAGGAAAGAACTAAGATGAGGTATGTATGCATCTATGTTTTTAGTTAAAGTTATGTCATCATTTCTATCAATGAGCATGCAAAATTGCTCTGGTAGCATGGTCAAGGACATGGTAGATCTTTTTCATTGAAGATATGCATGAAGACATGGTTCTCACACTAAGAAAGGTCAACATGAGAAATATCCTCATATGAGGTATGAAGTGGTTGACAAGAGAAGCTATAAAGAAGCATATGGGAAAAGAGATTAGGAATAAAAGACACCATTGACACCAGGAATCAACATCTAATAGATTTGTTGAGACATCTTCTGGAAGAAAGTACGAGAATTCTGACAAAGGAAGGAAAAGATCAAAGGACCCTTGACACCTGGAAAGGCCTTGGAGATGTGAAATGCAGGATGCTGATGATTCAAGCCAACAAGATGTCATGATGAAGAGCCATCTCGAAAGGTATTGTTTGACTTAATGCTATATTTTGATTTTCCTTGAGTAATATTTGGATGGAATCATGCAGGGCTACTAGAACAAGAGTTGTAAGCATAAAATACAACTAGCATTCATGTAGAGGATGGAAATTCCGGAAAGAAGCATGATGAGAAAGAAGTAGCTATATGACGAAGGTTCCAGATATGTATGAAGAAGGCCACTTTCCGTGAAGAAAGGAAGGACATGACGAACTAAGAAGGAAAGTGACCGATCGTTGATGCCCTACAAGGAAGAATCTCAACTGAATTTCATGACATCAAGGAAAGAAAGTGATAAAGTAGCTGAAGGACCCCCAAGAAGAAGTTGTTAACAGAGAAGGAGAGTCCCTAGTTGAAGAGGGAGCTCTGACAAGTCCCTAATTAAGAGGGAGCTTGGGCAAGTTCTTGGTTAGAAGGAAATTGGGTACATTCCTTTACAGGAATGGGCATATCTTCCCTTGCTGAGAGGGAGAGATAGACACAACATTCTTGTCTTCAGTTGGGAAGAAAGAATGGAGAATTGGGTAATCATTTGGCATCCAATGCTCTTTGAGGATGTGTATGGCATCCATGATAAGAGTAGGCAAGAGGACCAATATTCTTTGATGGTTGGGAACCCAAGACAAGAATAGTCCTAGAAGGTCATACTCAGTGAACACCCAGGTGGACATGTACCTTGAGAGACAATGATGAAGGTCTCTAAAGTCATTGGTCTCCCCAACATTGTGCTCTGATCTATTGAGAGATAGAGCTGTTAGTCAAGGCCTTGTTGTGGAAACAATGTTGGTTACTATGATGCTAGAACAGATGGATTTCCAATCCAATTTCTCTTATGTGAATTCTTCAGATTGAAAAGGTCCAAACACCTTGTAAAGTGATTTATGAATACCTCCCTAGTTAAGAGGGAGTGTTGAAAAGTGTAACTAGGTTCGGTCTTCATAAATGTAATTTTGATCTTTGTACTCATAAAAGAAAAAAGAATTATTATTTTTGTCAATTGTAAAAATGAGTTTCTTGCTCATTGCATAGGTCTAGCACATGTTGAAGTGCTTTAGGAAAGTCAAAGAGTCAATGTAATTATGAAAGACCCATTTAATGGCAAGCTACAGTATGTAAATATGTCAAAGGTGATCCTCCAAAGCAAAGAGAAGTCTCCTCTTCAAGTCGGCTAAAGAAATGAATTTTTGGTGCACTTAAAGTCAAGTCGACCTCGCTGGCTAAAATCGGCCCAAATAGGAGGGACAATCTCCTATATATAGGGTAGTTTGACCTCACAAAAGCATCATCAAGTGATCTCTAAAATCAATGAAGAAGAGAGTCAAGAAAGAGGTGCAGAAAAGGAGCAGAAAGGTGCTTCTAGGGCAGCGAAGAAGCAAAAGGAGAAACTGAGTTTGGAAGGACTATTTTAGGGCCTAATTCTGTCACACATGCGAAGAAAGGAGGGTAGTTCTGCAGTCACATCAGATCCACAAGTGCAGCAACATAATGGAGTTCGATCGGGCTAAGGAGAGACTCCAAATAGGCCTCGATCTCAAGCGAAGGAGGTCTCACATCTAGCAAAGGAAGGGAGCAAGTAAAAAGGTCTATCTCAAGCCCTAGATCTGTCACACATGCGAAGAAATCAGGTCTCTGAGATGAGAGACCAGCTGCAAGAACTGGGAGAAGTTATGCCAGAGAGAGAGATGACAACTGTGGTGCTCAATGCACTACTTGAGGAATGGGGCAACTTCACATCAAGTATATATTCCAAGAAGGAAGCTACTCTGTTGAATGAACTTTGGTCTCTATGCAAAATTGAGGAGACTAGACTCGAAGCCAAAGATGATGCGGGATCAAAGGAGAAGGCATTTGCTGCTATGGCTAAGAGAAAAGGGAAATTTGGCAAGTTTGGTCCACAAAGAAAGGGTAAAAGAGATATCTCCAAAGTCCAATGCTTTGGCTTGCAAGAGTATGGACACTATAAGAGGGATTTTCCTGAGTTCAGGAAGGACAACAATAAGAGGAAACGAGAAGAAGCCCACATTACCCAAGAAGTGAAAGAAGAAGAGAAGAAGCAGAAGGAGGACCCTCCGGATCTCTACTATGACTGAGATCAACTTCTTCACAATAGTCTTCTTTAAAGTTTTGGGTATCATAGGAACATGTAACAGTAGGATAGAATGCATGGTTTATGAGAATGACATCTTTAGGAATATAGGAGCATTATGTAGAGATAACTCAGATAATGATATTCATATAGGAAGGATGTAACCATTGAATGATCTCATCAATAAAGGAATGATCATGACCACGAAGAATCATCTTAGAAAACCACTATCATCAATGGGAAGGAGCATTTGCAGAATGAGGATTGTTGTCGCACAGAATGTCTAGGCACCACGACAACGGTTCAGATTGGGGTTTGTCACCCTGATCCCCAATCTCTCCGTTTAAGTTGTCTCCCTACAACAGGCTAAGGTCGGTAGACCCTATGAAAAAATGGAATGAAGAAGAACTAGTTGGGAACCAAATAGTTCAGGGGACACAATGAAGCGACCAAGTACTTAATTAAGATTTATCAAGACTTTAGGATTTGATTAGATTTTAAACGATTAATACCAGTGCCTTATGGAGTCAACGATCTTGCGAAGGAAATTAAGACCAAGTAATCGATTAGCAATTGCTGCTTAGATGAATGACTATCTTATATGAAATGCAGATCCTAAAACTAATGTGAGATGCGAGAATCCTGGTTAATTTTAGTTAAATGCCTATTTGAATTTGAATCCTTCAATCCTTTCTGTGTTGAGATTGATTTCGTAGTAATTGCAGAAAGAAGATAAGGTGAAGCACACTAAGGTGTGATTAATGATACCTTTCCTGAAAATCTAACATACCTGGTGCCTCCAGCGCTGCAGAGAGTTGTGGCTTTGATGACTGCAAGGTTATCAATTTAAGTACTATTAAAAGCAGCTTCTCAAGCAAAGATGGATGGATACTTATATCTCTATCGACCAAGCTTATGCTTGGAAGTAAATTTTATTTATGCAAAGCTAACTTATATGTGAATGCACTAGATGGTGAGATGAAGTTAGACTCGAGGATTAGAAACACTTGTGTCACAAAAACCCTTAATCACCAAAATACAATGCTCGCTTTATTGGATGAAGACTTAAAAATAAACTCCTGAAAATATTACAATTAAACCACAAGCTTATTATAGCTCAAAGAGAACAAAAAATTCTTTGCAATCAATGTCAATAGATGTTCAAAAAATACTCAGCGTAGGAAACAAAGATATGTAATTTACTACAATTCCACCACAGAGTACTTTAACAAGTACTTGAAAATATTTGCAAAATATCTAACATGTAACGAACATCAAATAATTCAAGTAACAAGGATCAATTTCAATAGATGCAAAATATTCTAGCAATTAAATTTCTAGAGATCCAAATACTTTAAAAGACCATGAAATTTAAATGCTAAACAATTCACAATCCTTAAATCAAGGAAAATTTACCACTTTCCTATAGTTAATCTTTAGATACAATTTTTTTTTTAAGTGTGTTTGACTATGGAGAAGTTAAAATGCTTAATACCACAAAAGTTTTCTTTTAGATTTTACCCCTAGCACAAAAAGACACCAAGAAGGAACTATAGATTGACAAGTTAATTATTCCTTGGGAAAAATTCTTTGATGAGGTAAGTTAAGCAAGACTAATGCGGTAAATGATTAATGAAGATTTTTTCTTAATGTGACCAAAGTAAAACAAATTAAAATGATTTAATAATTTTTTAAATTTTTTTAATGGGCTAGAGGTCACATAAAAAATTATAAAATCTTTTAATGTGAAAAATTACTTTTGATTTGAATTTTTAGAAAGTCTCGAAGTCACATGAAAAATAAAAATTGAAATGAAACCCTTTTTCTAAATTTTTAGGTTTTTAGGGTTTTATTTAAAAAAATAAAAAAAACAATCGAACAAAAAAAATCAAAATAAGAAAAAAGGAAAAGCAAATTAAAGTGAAATGGAAAATATCAGAGTCAAAAAATTAAATGGAATTTAAAATATTTTTCCTTTTTAGATCAAAACGAATAAAAATAAAATGTAAACAAAGAAAAGAGCAACCAAATAAAAAAAAATCGAATTGTAGAAAAAAAAAGACTAACCCTAATAAAACATTAAAACACAAAGCAAAAGAGAAACATGGAAGTATTTTTGCAGGTTCGACAAGTTTCGATAGCGGAAGGTAAAAGAGGAGCTCGACACGGATAGGGAGCAAGGCAGGATTGCTTGTTTTCTTGTGTTTGCAGAAGGCGAGGTGTGGAGCTGCGCATTGCAGCGTGGGAGATGCAGCGACGAGCAGCAGAACAACACTTGGAGGGTTGCAGATGATAGCAAGGAGCTTGCAACAAGGGTTTAGTGCAGGAATGGAGGATGCAGGCTGTAGATCTGCATACAGGAAGAGAGGGAGGAATATGATGCGATGGGAAGGAGCTGTGTGAAGGTTAGCAGGTCGAGGCTTTGGCTGTGGTGAGGGAAACACACAACAGAAGTGGAGCAGTGAAATGAAGGATGTGGAAAATCACAGGTTTGAAAGAAGGGGTTAGAAGTACCACTCGACGGAGGTGGACAGAGCTCGAGGAAGAAATAAATGCAGCGAGGGTTTGCAGTTAGAATTTGGAGAAGGGGAAAGGACGTAGGAGGAGGATAAACTTGAAATTTCCAGAAAACCCCAAGATGAAGACAATAAAACAAATTCGAAATTTTCTGTTTAGAAAAACCCCAGGTAGCAAAGAAACTGTAGCCAAAACTCAAGATAAGCCCAAAAAAATGAATTTCACACCAATGTATTTTTATGCTTCAGATTTATTAGCGAAATCCCTGTAAACTTATTTCTAGATTTTAAAATTTTTAAAACCCTTGGATTGCAAAAGGCTAGGTAATATTCCTACAAAAATGATTTTGAGGCCAGATCTTACCCTCTAGGGCCTAGATCTGGCTTCAAATCAAACTTCACCTTTAGATCTGCAACCTGTCCCTGAAAACAAAAACACATAGAACCTAGATATACAAAAAATAAATAAAACCCAAGAAACCCAAGTCAGAAAACCCAATTTTTTTTTACAGATCTATACACAGGAAAAGTAGATCTATCGTATCTGAGGAGTGTGAGTCCAACTCCACTCCCAGATCTGATAATCTAAGGCTCTCAACAACTAGATTCATCAATTTCGCACATAAAAAATTAAATTTTAAAATTTTAAAAAAGGTGCTTAGCTCAAAACCCTTCATGCATCACCAATAAAAATCTTATGATAAGCCTGGGATTAAATTAAGATGGGCTCTTCAAAAAACACGAATTGGGAGTTGGCTGGTTCAACCGAAAACTTCCTCTAACGCACGAGGATCTAAAAATCAAGACTTTCCTGCAAAACTCAATTCAACCATCAAAATAGAACAAGAAAATAATAATAAAATTCAGATAAATAGAGATACCTGCTTTTACATTCAAAATTTAAATGATCATTAAAACCCCAACGACTGAGCAAGATACCTGTACTCGAATCACTCTTCAGAAGCTATTATCAATGGCTAAAAAAATTAATGCATGAAAAAACGACACATCTTACAGTATTTCCATGAAGAGTAACACCAACGAAGATTAACCCCAAAGTCTTTATTTATTATTCAAAAAAGATTACATGAGAGCTTTCAGCTTAGCACACGACTCAGAGATCGGATGGATCAATTGACAAATGACCTCCTATTTAAAGATAAATCCTCCAACAGCTAGTTCGAGTGATTCTCGTCAAAGAAATCTCGACCGTTGATGAAGATTAAAATTTCTTTTAATCTCATCCGTCGAAATATTAAATTCTTGAGGAAATTTGAATTTTTCAATTAAATGCATTTTAATTAACTCAAAAATAAAAATTTTGAGTTAATTTCTTCAAAAATATAACTTTGACTTAACTCCTAGGGACCAAAAGCTTAAAATTTAGCAAAATAATTAATAATTTAGCTTAGTTCCGAGACCTTTTAAAATTTGAATTTTAAGGACTGACGAATTTTGCTTTTGGAGAATTTAAATTTACCTAGGACCTAGACTTAATTAAATTTTTGGCTTAAGATTTTAATTAATTTTTTGCCAGAAAATTTAATTAAGTAACCTGCGAGGGATAAATTATTTTTTCAACTCTGAAGACACTTTACATCATGATTTTCATATTTTTTACATCATAAGGGGGAAAACCCATTCGTAACAGACCCTCACAGATTACCCATTTCTGCGACACAAATATAATCCAGTAGACCAAGCAATTTGTAATAAAATAACCTAACCAAATAGTTAGGATTATTCCCAAATCACTTTTACATAGACTCGATCTATAACACTAGGATTCACCTAAGATCCTAGTGACAAGATACATTCTGCCTTTGGGGTGAGACTGAAGGAAAACTCTGCCGACCATTCGAGAATGGATTGTTGAGACAGAAAACCTCCCAGAATGTAGATTGTCACCAGAAAAGTAGGTTTACCTAGGCTATTACATACATGACACAGTTCTGATGAGATTATTTACATCATATACATGCAGAATGGGTTTACATTATAACATGATAATTAGGCTAATGATAATCGTTGAACGACATGGACACATCGATTAGGTGCTATCCCTTTTGCAAAGAAAAGGGGGTGCACTGCTATGGGTCGTTGACACGTAGTGGTCAACATCTAGCTCTACTCGGGGACATGTTGCTGCACTGTAGGAATGTGAGAATCCAGAACCTGCATCCACGCAACACACAAGATAACATAAGTAACATCCATTCAAAAACCATCATATAACATTAAACATAGGAAAGATATAAGCTCTTCATTTATTAATTATCTAGTAACATGAAAGGTAAATCTAATCCTAAAACATTAATGAAATGCTGAAATGACAAAGTGTAGGGTTAGAAATACAATACAAAGGATGCCAGTGGCATCAAATGTCATCTTTGAAGAATAGCTTGAGAATTCAGCCATTTGCAGGTAAGTCAAGTGGTTCGTCATCCAATCTGCTCAAGTGGAATGAATGTGGCCCAACAATGTCTCAGATAATGTATGGTCCCAACCACAAACTGTCAAATTTCTAATGTTTTCGTGGTTTTTCATTCTTGCGATCCCAAAGGAGTACCCTATCTCCAACTTGCAAAGATCTAGATCGAGACGATTTATCAAAGCTTTTCTTAATGTTAGATTGACTTTTACACATATTATCAAAAGTTGTCCTACGAGTTTCATCCAATTCCACAATCTGATCAATTCTATTTTGATCAACATCTTTATTAGTATAAAAATGCTGAAGGAGTTGATAAGCTGAAAATTTAAGGTGCACAGGTAAAGTTACATCCAAGCCATAAACTAATTCAAAGGGACTTTTACCAATAGCTTTCTTTTTAGTAATCCTATCTGCCCATAAAACATACTTGATTTTACTGTCCCAAGATCGCTTATTATGTCGTACTATCTTCTTGATAATGGTTATAAGATTTTTATTACTTGATTCAGCAAGTCCATTACCCTGAGGATAGTGATTAGATGAATGAGATAAGACAATGCCAAACTTGAAACAAAAAGATCAAAATTCTGAAGAACTAAAAGCCTTGGCATTATCAATAATGATCCTAGCAGGGACACCAAATCTAGTAATGATATTATTTTCAATGAAATCTATAATGACCTTTTCAGTGGCATTCTTAGCAGGGATGGCTTCGACCCATTTAGTGAAGTAATTAGTAGCAGTCAAAATCCATGAGTAGCCATTGCTAGAATTTTCATGAAACTTCCCAGTGAAGTCTAGACCCCAATGTTGAAAAGGTGCCTCCACAACCATAGGTTGTAAGGGTAGGGAAGCAAGCTTGTGTTTCCCAGTGAACAGTTGGCAGGCTTGACAATTTCTAACAAACTTATGCACATCAGAAAAAAGTGAAGGCCAATAATAACCTTGTTTCGGAATTTTGTGGGCAACAGTTCTAGCAGCATAATGACCACACAAAACCCCGAAAGAAACTTAGATCTTGGACTCAATTTCATCAACACACCTAAGTACTATGCCCTCAGGATTTCTTCATTCGAGGCCATCCTTCATGAGGCAATACTTAGTGGCTTTTAATCTAAGAGCCCTTCTCTTTGAGCGACTAAATGGTTAGGACATGTAAGATTTAACAAGTAATAAATAATGTCCTTGTACCACTCATGCTCTCCTAATCTTTGCAGCTCAGGTGAAGATGAATCGTTAAGACGAATCAAACCAAGAGCTTTCTTATTACCTTCGGTCATCACTTGAGCCAAGCTTTGGTCTTTGACTAACTTGGTGGGTCTAATCTCTAAGTCATATTCTTGTATTTTAGTAACCCACCTAGCATGAGTCCTTTAACAATTAGTTTGAGTTAATATATCTTTAACCGCAGAATGTGGGACAAAAGCAATGATTTTGGAATAGCCCACATAAGTTTGAAATGCTTAAGAGATTTGACTAAGGCATAGGCTTGCTTTTCTATGGTAGTGTAATTTAATTCAGAATTTTGAAGCGCTCTACTAATGAAAGCAATAGGCTTCTCATGACCATCCTTATTTTTCTGCAATAAGACACCAACAATGGTATTTTCAGAAGCGAAGAGAAAATGATGAAATCCTTAGAGTAATCAGGACTAACTAAAATAGGAGCTTCTGCAATAGCACCTTTGATTTCCTGAAAAGCCTTTTTGCCATCTTCTTTCCATAAAAAATTTACATCCTTTTTTCAGAAGACTTTGAATAGGCTTAGTTACTTTTGCGTAATTTGGAATAAATCTTCTAAGAAAATTTGTTTTTTCCAAGAAAAGACTGAAGGGATTTAAGATTATGGGGGAGAGGAATCTTTTGGATTGCCTAAACTCTTTCAGAATCAATCTTGATTCCATCTTTAGAAATGATGTGACCAAGTAATTTCTCTTCAGTTACTCCAAAAACTGACTTAGTCGGATTTAAGGAAATCCCATACTCTCTACATTTATCAAAAACTTGCTTAAGATGACCTATATGACTAACACCATCCTTAGAAAAAAACAGTAAGATCATCTTGATAAATTTCGATAATCTTCCCAATTAAACCCTTGAAGGCATAATCCATAGCCCTGTGAAATGTATCCCCAGCATTGGTTAACCCAAACGACATTCTAATATATTCGAAAGTACCCCATGGTGTGGTGAATGTAGTTTTGTAATGATCCTCCTTCTTAACCCATACCTGATTATATCCAGAAAAACCATCTAGCAATGACATCATTTTAGAACCAGTTACTCTTTCCAACATAGTCTCCATGTTTGGCAAAGGGTAATTATCTTTCTTACATGCTAGATTAAGGTTTTGGAAATCGACACAAAGTCTAATTGTACCATTCTTTTTTCTAACAATCACCAGGTTGGAACACCATGTTGAATGCCTCGTTTGAGCAATAATTCCTGCTACAATCATCTTTGAAAGCTCCTTTTGAACCAAAGGGGCTAACTTAGGATTTATTTGCCTAAGCTTTTGACGAAAGGATTTACCATTTTCATCTTTCAAGGGGATAGTGTGTTCCATGATATCTTCCCTATAACCTTTTAATTCATCATAAGAAAATGCTAAAACATCCTGATATTCACGAAGTAAATTGGTTAACTTTTTCCTTTCTTCATCATTAGTACCCTTACCAATTTTGATAATCTTGGGATCACTAGAGGTACCAATGTTTACCTCGATGAATTCGCCTGGATTGATTTTATTTTCCTCTTTCCTTTTTGTGGCATCATGCTGATCAAAGTGCTGTTCTAAAGAAACAACATTTCTAGTAGTAGAATTTATAATATCTTCATGATCATTAGATCCATCCTTAGAATCTATCCGAAAATTTTCAAACTCATCCAAATTATCAAGAAAACGAATCACTTGTTTCTCATCATCAAAAACTTGCCAATGCTTTGAGTTATCTGGAATAGAAGGCCTAAATATAACTTCCATTTTTATCTTATCCTTGATCAACCCATCAGATAATTGCAAAGTAGAAGTAGCTACGACAAGCTCATCTGCCAAACTATTCTGTTCTCTCGGGATAACTTCAAGGTCAAGGGCATCAAAGTATTTGATAGTATCCCATATAACATTTTGATAATTCCTTAACCTTTGATTTTTACATATAAATTTATTTTTAATTTGCATGATAATTAAGTTAGAATCCCCCTTGGTGCTAAGCAACTTAACTCTTAAAGCCTTTGCCAACTCAAGACCCAACAACAAAGTTTCATATTCAGCAACGTTGTTGGTTGCTTCAAATTCCAATCAATAGGCAAACTTGAAAATATGACCAAGGGAAGATTTTAATACTATTCCTGCACCTTTACCATGCCTAGATGATGCACCATCATAATACATGTACCAAACTTTATCCTTGAGATCCCCAATCTTTTTATCAACCTTATCATCGGGAAGAACTATGGAATTAGACTGAATAGCATAATTCCCAATGTCAGATTGTTCTTTAATTATCTCATTATGAGGTCTCTTAGGATCTTCAACATGGAATCTTCTCTCGGGCTCTCTATTAAGTCTTACAAACCCATTACCTCTAGGAGAAAGAATCGTAGCATATGACCAATTCATTTGAATACTCCCTCCTAGATCAGAAGCCCGTTCTCTAGATAAAAGCATACCCCAAGCATCAGGCACATCAACAACAACAAAGTCCATAACAATCATAATGTCAGGGTAAATCGATAAATGAACTTGTAAATCCTTAATTAACCCATGAACTTCAATCTTCTTAGAATCCATGGCACATATATTGTAGTAAGGCCTAGAAACTCTTAAATTAAGCTGTTCCATGACCCTTTTGGTCATGACACAAGCTAATGCACCAGAATCTAGCTTACAATTGTTCAATTTATATCCATTAACCATCAAAGTAATAAAGAATGGCTGATGATCCTTGTTATCTGAATCCAAACTTTGCAAATATATAGGAGCATTCTGATAATCAACTTCAGGTGTCTTCTGTTGAGAAAGATTAACTTGAGGAGCTTCAA
Organism: Pinus taeda; assembly: GCA_000404065.3. Taxonomy (NCBI): domain Eukaryota; kingdom Viridiplantae; phylum Streptophyta; class Pinopsida; order Pinales; family Pinaceae; genus Pinus; species Pinus taeda. The sequence continues at coordinate 10,337 of APFE031263772.1, read as the reverse complement.
TAGCTTTTAGTAACTTAGCCCTTTGGGAAGGAATCTTTGCAATCTCGGGGACAGGAACCCAGATTTTTGCATTATTAAACCAACTATTGATATCTAATTCAAAGTTTGAACTCTGGTTAAAACTTCGAGGGCGAATTTGATTCCCACTTTGATCTTTATCCCTTCTTTGATAAGTTAAACCCTTATCTTAAGCAATTTCCATGACTTGCTCTGGAGAAGGCTTTCACCAAATAATTTAACCATCATATCATTTTCATGCTCAAAATTATTTATACTAAAAACTGATGTGGAAGGCCTAACATTTCAATTGTTTTCCTTAAATTCCATCTAGTCTTCCATAGACAAAGAAAAATCTTACCCACTACATTTATTTGATTACTTGCCCCAAACATTCTACTATCCAAAATCCTTTTAACTGTGGGGCAAGTAGCCTCCTCGTGAAGAGCATCACGAGCCTGACAATAAGGCGGAGCTTCATTGACCAAATTAGTAGATTCAAGCGGATTAGGTGGTGTCTACTCACTAGATTGACCTTTCTTCTGCAATTATTATTATTATTTCTAGGCTGGAAATTTTGTGTTTGAGCTCTTTCCATTTGAACCAACCTAGACTGCAAAGTAGTTATCTCCTTAGCATGGTTAGAGATTAATTTCGTTTGGTTAGGCTCCATGCTTTCAATTTTTTGTAGTAATTTTTGAATAGGGTCATCATCAGATTCTTTAACCTCTTTTCCCTTAGGTTCTTTCAATTTTGTTGAAGCCCTATCAAAACCTGGGATTTTAGACTTCCTAGATGCCTTCTTATCTTTTTCAAGCTCTACTGCTAAAGCTTGACAATCCCTATAATTATGAAGTTTAGCACTTCTTAATTCATAAGAGGGATCAGGGCTAAAGGCATCAATATAGAAGTCCCGAAGAGATTTATCAGGAGGTTTATCATCTTGAGGTAATTCCTTAGTAATATCATTGAACCTCTTATTAAATTCTTCTATGGTCTCATTTTCTTTCTTTTTAATGACATTGATAGCTTCTATGAGATGCATTTCCTCTCTCTTATCTCCATACTTTTCCTTAAAGGCATTAATAATCGATTGCAAAGAATCAAATGAATTATGAGGCTTTTCCGTAAATCAATCTAAAGCACCCCCCTCCAAGGTAAGAACAAAAAGGCTTATTTTTACATCTTCATGATTATAATCAGTAGCCCTCGCATACTTACCTAGCCAAGAACCAAAAGCTTTCAGATGAGCATTAACACTAATTGCATTATTGCCCTGAAAGGAAGGCAATTTATCCATCCCATGGTCTGGAAAATCATTGGGATAACCTTGAATGTTGGCAAAGTTACAAGGGGCGAACACGTCCATGATGTCATGCTCAACCGGGTTAGGAAAAAAGAAAATAGATATCAGAGAGAGCCTCTTGTCCGAGATTAACAAGAAGGGTATGAGAAGATAGTTTGTGTAATCGTACTCTGAGAGCCCTTTCAGGATCAGGAGTAGGATTAACCAAACTGCTTGGATGTCTTCTACTACACACTCTTGTAGAAGATAGAAGAAGTGGAGTTGCCACTCAGAGAAAAATCTAACTCGAAATAACCCGAAAGAAAGGAACCAAGGATTAGGAACTTATCCTGGCAAGAGACGAAAGGATGAGAAGAATGAAATGAGATGAATGTCGAATGTCGTAAAGCCAAAGTCCAAGAAATTGGTCCCTGGAAATGACGCCAAAAAATGTTGTCGCATAGAATGTCTAAGCACCACGACAACGGCTCAGATCGGGGGTTGTCAACCTGATCCCCAATCTCTCCGTTTAAGATGTCTTCTTACAACAGGCTAAGGGGGGTAGACCCTATGGAAAAATGGAATGAAGAAGAACTAGTTGGGAACCAACCAGTTCGGGAGACACAGTGAAGTGACCAAGTACTTGATTAAGATTTAGCAAGACTTCTAGTATTTAATTAGATTTTAAACGATTGATACCAGTGCCTTATGGAGTCAACGATCTTGCTAAGGAAATTAAGACCAAGTAATCGATTAGCAACTGCTGCTTAGATGAATGACTATCTTATAGGAAATGTAGATCCTAAAACTAATGTGAGATGCAAGAATCTTGGTTAATTTTAGTTAAATGCCTATTTGAATTTGAATCCTTCGATCCTTTCTGTGTTGAGCCTGATTTCGTAGTAATTGGCGAAGAGAAAATAAGGTAAAGCACACGAAGGTGTGATTAACGACACCTTTCCTGAAAATTTAACATACCCGATGCCTCCGGCGCTGCAAAGAGTTGTGGCTCTGACGACTGCAAGGTCATCGTTTTAAGTACTATTAAAAGCAGGCTTCTCAAGCAAAGATAGATGGATACCTATCTCTCTATCGACCAAGCTTATGCTTGGAAGTAAATTTTATTTATGCAAAGATAACTTATATGCGGACGCACTAGATGATGAAATGAAGTTAGACTTGAGGATTAGAAACAGTTGTGTCGCAAAAGCCTTTAATCACCAAAATAAAATGCTCGTTTTATTGGATGAAGACTTAAAAATAAACTCCTGAAAATATTATAATTAAACCACAAGCTTATTTCAAATCCTTTTGATACAATTATAGCTCAAAGAGAACAAAAACTTCTTTGCAATCAATGTCAATAGATGTTCAAAAAATACTCAACGTAGGAAACAAAGATATGTAATTTATTACAATTCCATGACAGAGTACTTTAACAATTACTTGAAAATATTTGCGAAATATCTAACATGTAACGAACATCAAATAATTCAAGTAACAAGAATCAATTTCAATAGATGCAAAATATTCTAGCAATTAAATTTCTACAGATCCAAATGTTTCAAAAAACCATGAAATTTAAATGCTAATCAGTTCAAAATCCCCAAATCTAGGAAAATTTACCACTTTCCTATAGTCAATCTTTAGATACAAATTTTTTTAAGTATGTTTGACTATGGAGAAGTTAAAATGCTTAATACCACAAAAGTTTTCTTTTAGATTTTACCCCTAGCACAAAAAGACACCAAGAAGGAACTATAGATTGACAATTTAATTATTCCTTAGGAAAAGTTCTTCGATGAGCTAAGTTAAGCAAGACTAATGCGGTAAATGATTAATCAAGATTTTTTTCTTAATGTGATCAAAGTAAAACAAATCAAAATGATTTAATAATTTAAAAAAAAAATTTAATGGGCTAGAAGCCACAAAAAATGTAACATCCCTCCCTTAATAATAAATAATAAATAATAATAATTAATAAAAATATACAAAAAAATAATAATTAATAACAATAAATAATAAATAATAATAATAATAATAAATAAATCATAATAAAATAATAAATAAATGATAAGTAATAAAAAAATAATAACAATAGCAATAACCAAAATAACAAATAATAATAATAATAAAAAATAGTAATAACCAAAATAACAAAATAGTAATAACCATAATAAAAGAAGGAAATTATCCAAAAAGAAGAAAAGAAAGCTAAAAAAAAAAATCAAAGGAAAGTAAAGAAAAAGCAGCATGTAGACACATGGAGGGTTGCATGTGGTTCCCCTTCTGATATGTTGTTCTATTTAATGAACGGTGGGGAAGATGGGAGGGGTTCCATCATTCCGAGGTTCGATCTTCCATTCTATGGTGTACTAAGACAAAGGAATACTGGCAGTAGTAGTTGATTGAGGGCTCGGGGGTGGCCAGTTGTAGCAGAATCCTGCACAATTGAGCCTACGGTTGGGAGCTTGATGGGCTTCCTTCATTATTAAATTGCTCACAAGATGATCATAAGACGTTGAAGCATGACCAGAACCAGATGCAGATGAGTAACATCACAAATTGGGCACTGTTGCAAATCCAGCAATCTGCCCTCAAATTCACAATATCACTTAAGAGTCGTCAGACTGAAGATCTGAAGGATATTATCCATGCAGCGATGAATTCGCTATCTTCATTTGCCTTTTCTAATTTTAAAACCTTAATGTTACAGCTCTATTCTTTTGCAGGCTCGAAATTCAGAGGGAAATGAGGGAAAATTAGTGGAAGATAAAATTTTAATGGTAGTAATGCATGTGGATAGCCATATTATTATGGATCATCCCAAAATCAACAGATCATATTTGTAGATCTAGCTTCACAAATCCTCTCTACCTTTATTCCTCACGGATTTAGAGTTCATGACACATGGGTCTCTGGAGAGAAATTGACACCCCAAGTCCCGTTCACACCATATGGCTTTGAAATGTGGAAAGACCAACTACAGACATGTTGAACATTTGAAACTAAAAGTGCTCACATGTTAAGCCAAAATCGAAAGTAACTGTTCAGAAAATTCAGGAATTCATTTGTAAATCTAAATGATGAAATTAATCTACAAAGTCTCTGAAAAACTGTAAGCTGGAACAATCATCAATATGTGAGATATCTCACAAATGAACCAAAAGTTCTCTGAATGGCCAGAATCATAAAACCATGAACAATTAAAACACCTGATTAATGTGTTTTGAACAAATGGTAAGAAAAAGCAATAGAGTACTCGTTCACCTTCAGCAATTATCCAATCATTCGAAACGATATGCCAATGATAATTAATAGGATTGGTAATTGCTTTTAGTCTACTAGATATCGGATCTAACCAGTCCTTTAAAACTTAAGTGCCAATCTTGAAATAAAACAGGGGCATTCTATTCAATGAGCTCTTATGTCTATTCAGCAAAAATGAGTCTAGAGCATTAGATTTGAACATGCCAAAACAATGTTAAAACCAACAACCATTCTCACAATAATGCATAAACCATGAGGCAAGTAAACTTTAAATTTCTCTATCCTGCATATATCTCAGAGATTAATCATGACAGCAGTAAGTAAATTGAGAGAGACAGAGAACTAACGGTGAATATCTATTATGTTAAATGCATTTGACAGAACCAAAATTACTCAACTTTTTAAGAGCATAAAACGTTTTTCAAGATGAACCAGATCTAAAGATAAGCTTACTGAAAAATGAAATCAGACCTCTGCAAATTTTAAATCAGACTGCTGAACCAAATGGATATCAGTTCCTAACAATCAAATCAATCATCAAATTACCAAACGAAGCAAGCCAAATGACTTAAAAATTTTCTTGCAGATATTATGTGTTGATTAGAGTGTTTTTCAAGCTAAATATTAGATGTTAATATATAGATTAGGGTCTGCAATATAGTTTATTTAGATCTGAGCATAGAAGGTCACCAAGCATCACAGATTTGGGTGCCAGAATTCCAAATTAGTGCCCAGATCTCCTCAAAACTACATGCTACACCTGCAAAAAACAAGTAGCTCACCCAGGAAATAATATATAACAGTAAATAGCCCTGAAATTTGTTTAATGTTGATGAAAGAAGGCTTCCAGAGGCTGTGTTGAAGAGATTGGGAGGAAAAGAAGGCCATACATAGGTAAAGGGTAGGGCAGCTCAGCGAGAAAAAGTTTAGCTCAAGTTTATATTAAAAAAAAAACTAAAGCAAGCCAAAAATGGCTGGTCTGACACAAGATCAGATGAGGAAAAAAAAAAAAATTTACGCCGCCTTCTCGAAGTAATCAACCTGTACTTTTAAACAAGTCAAGTTAAAATTTCCAACAAAGTATAATTCCGGATGCCCATAGGCCCTAACAATTAATGCTCTGATACCATATGTAACAGCACAAGTATAACTAAACTTAATGTCAAAAAGAAAAACAATTTTAAAAATAAAATTATACCTGTACTTTCCGGCTGCGAAGTGACTACAAGATTTTGGGATGCTCCACAATAATATGGCTATCCACATGCATTACTACCATTAAAATTTTATCTTCCACTAATTTTCCCTCATTTCCCTCTGAATTTCGAGCCTGCAAAAGAATAGAGCTGTAACATTAAGGTTTTAAAATTAGAAAAGGCAAATGAAGATAGCGAATTCATCGCTGCATGGATAATATCCTTCAGATCTTCAGTCTGACGACTCTTAAGTGATATTGTGAATTTGAGGGCAGATTGCTGGATTTGCAACAGTGCCCAATTTGTGATGTTACTCATCTGCATCTGGTTCTGGTCATGCTTCAACGTCTTATGATCATCTTGTGAGCAATTTAGATAATTTCGGGTTGAATGGAGTAGAGGCTGGAGTTTATGATTGACCAGAATTCACATAAGGTCTCAGCTTGGTTCATTATTGAGAGAATGAAAATATGCATTTACTATTATGAAATCATCAAAATTCTGTACAAGCATTTGTTAAATCCTTCAAAGCTCAAATGATCACATCTGTGCCATAGTACTAAAGTTTTAGTATAGGCTGTCTACAAAAAAGGACTGTCCAAGGTTTGGTTGTTTGTGTTTGTCTTTAATTTGTATTTTTATTTTTATTTTTCTTTATTTATAATTCTATATTGAATATAAGCCTTATATTGGAATTCTGTTTGTTTGTGTTTGAGTTTGCCTTTAATTTTAATTTTACTCTAATTTTTTCTTTATTTATAATTTTATATTGAATATAAGCCTTGTATTGGAATTTTGAGGTGTAAAGCAAAAACATTTGCTGTGCTTGCTTTTCCTGACTGTTTCAAGTCATAGTGATGCCTTATCGAAAGCTATAATGGGACTTTCACTTGAATGTTATCTTGGCGATGATATTGGTAAAATAGGCTGTATAATGGAAATTAAGATGAAATCTTGATGATTTGTATGGTTATATTTAATGTCTGTTTGAGGTGGTTGATTTTCTTCAGTTCAAAGTCCATCTGGGAGAGAGGAGGGATACTGGGGGTTATTATTAGGAATAGAAGAACATACCAGAAAATCTCGGCAGAAGTTTCTTAGTTTCTGATTGGGCATTGTAGTTGCTGGAACTGGGAACTTCTGGAACCTCTTCTCATTATTATAATTAGTGGGCATCCTCTTATATTCAAAGCAACAATAACATATGTGAGATCTATTTCTAGTTTTCTTTTATGAATTCTAGGTTCATTTGCAATTCGATATAGACCTGAATTTCCACAACCATGGAGGTTCGATGAATTAAAAAAAAAAATTGCTCTGCATGATGCCTCTTACAAAGAAACATTCAACTGGCGATGAGAGTATATTTCTTGAGGTACTCAATTGTGTATGCCTGCAAAGTACAAATTGAAAAGCTTACATGACAGGTGGTTGAGAAATGGACCTAGTTTTTATTTTATTTTTATTTTTATTTTTACCGATTTAAAAGAGACTAATGTGTAAAGGCAATGTTGATTTGTTGGAATGGCATACACTTATTTGTTGTAGTTGATGCATGTTTTAGAGATCTCTGACCTACTTTCCAACCAATGGAGGGAAATAGCAAGATTGCTTGTTGATCATGGGGTTGTTTGTGTAGGTCTAGCTTGTAATGGGGAATTATATGCCTTTTTGAAAAAGGCGATTAGATTGGAATTCAAATTACCCAATCTCTATTTTGTTTTTGGGAGCATTTCCCGAAGCTAATGTCATGTAAAGGTTGGCTCTTCATGCTTTATGTCTCTTGGT
>APFE031263767.1:0-16547 GCA_000404065.3 Pinus taeda | reverse complement strand
AGGATCCCTAATGGTCGACTGGTTCCTTTGTCGAAGCCCGTTAGATTTCTCATTTCAGGAAAAAGCAATGGCAAACCAAGCGCTTTCCAAGCAGTTGAGGAAAGGGTACTCACAAAAGCCCCTTCATCAATGATGGTACCGACCATGACCATTCTGTAGGCTTGTAAAATAATTCTGAATGGTACACTGGCTGGTAAACGGGGGCTGCTTAGTAGATTCCAGTCGAAGGAAACGACTAGGTTGCTTGGTGGTGGGACCAAATAGACGGCCGAATATGACTCTAATGAACTTCCTTCCTACAAAGAAGGAATGGGAGGACTGCCCCCAAGCTCATCAAACTCTGTGTTATGAAAAGAATTTGAACGATGTCGTTCACTTTCTCTTCAGTATCGACCCTTTGAGTTTCGTCTGGTGTGGATTCAGAGGGTTCATTTTCAATGATAGATGCTTCGGCTGACCAAAATGACGGGCCAGTCGGATTTTCAATCGGTGGAGGACTTGGCAAGAATTTTTTATATCTAGGAGGAAGTCGTAGCAGTGAAACCGAACGATCATCCAAAACTCTTTTAGCCTCATCAAGGAAAGGACAATGGTGGACAGCGTGACTGCCTTCACACAACTTACAAGGAAGTTTAGGATTCCTTTTTTGTCCATGTGCTTCACATTCATTGGTTGATGGTGAGCATTCAACCTGATTGGCAGAGGTTGATGCTACCAGATTGTGCAAATGAGGAGACTAGTCCCTTAAGATCTGAGGGATGTAGGGACAATCTTGGTGATAGTGGTCTCCATTGCAAATGACACAAGGAGATTTAGATTTTGACTATGCGGTGTGAGGATTTTTTCTAGACGTCACTTGGTTGCTCCCTTTCAATTTTGGTTCCTTTTTCTTCTTTTCCTTTTTCTCTTTCTGCTTCTTCTTCTTCTCAGTTACTTTATTTTTAGCCTTATCGGCTTTATCAAGTGAAGAGGAAGGAGGAGAGGGAGAGTTAGATGAAGTAGAAGGTTGGGAGGAAAATCTAGTGTCGTCTAGCTACTGATTAGACTGTTCAGGAATTACGGGATTCTGAACGAAAGAGGTAGAGAAGAGACAGACAGGAAAACCAATTGTCATTCCTGGAAGTGACAAAGTGGCCATATGGGGTGGACCAACATCTCCCCAAGAGGAGAAGGGACTAGGATTTCCTTCATGGGGAAATCGTTGGCTGGTCGACTCCATTTTATCAACCTGAAGACCAATGGGTGAATTTCTGACGTTATTATGATTAAAATATATATTTAGATGCTTTGACACAACTTTTTTTTTCAAATTTCAAGAGTTGACAAGAAACAAAAGATGACTCTAGTAGCCTTCGATTTTTATTGAGCTTGAGGTGACAAGTGCTCAGAGGACCTTTTCCTTTAAGAAGTCTGAAAAGGAGAAAAATGGACTTCTCTGGAGATCTAGGCAGAGAGGATTACCAAACCAATCGCAAAACTGCAGAATACTTTTTATGGTACGACAATCAATCTTCCCGAATGTTGTGTTCGGTGCATTGTGATTGATAGGGCAGTAGACACGACTTCCTAAGGATAAAGGATGCAGCCTATTTTGGTCTCCCAATATATACTTGACGGTACGTGGGAGCACAAGTCTGTACTGGCACTTGCCGTCTCAGAGTGGAGGAATCACCCAACCAACACTAGAAGCAATAGTTACCAGGCTTTACGACACCGAAATACATCTCTAGCCTAGACCTCTAGATGTTGTGCATTAAGTTCCAAAGCATTATTAGATTCATTGAATTTATTTTAAGATAATCTTGCTTAATGGTTTGCCTTTCAGGTTCACCACGTGATGTATATATAATTCCTAAAATGCAGTCTAAGATGATAAACAAACATTTCATCTTCTTTCAGCAATGAAATTCCTAGCTACTAAACGGAAGAAAGTCAAGAATCTTTTCTTTACAGAGCACAGAGCACATGCTAAATGCACAATCCTAAATCAAGCCAAGCAGTCAAAATGCAAATTCACATGCATGTATTTGTTTTCAGCGTTCTTAATGTGTGAATGATTTTAAAAAAGCTATGTGCAAAACCGAATTACTTTTAAAGCGAAAATACTCAACAAAATTCTTTTTCAAAATGAAGTGAAAACAAGAGGGACACTTTGCGACTTTGAAATGGAAATTGTTTTTGGACACTTTAAAACCACTAATTCAAATCCTATGCAATATTAACTGAATAATCGACCATCAAGAAAAATGGGATTACTTTCTAAAAATGAAAACGACAGCTACGCCACTTTCAGATCTAGAGACGACAGTTCGACTATGCTACTTTTTGCAAAAGATAACTAAAAACGACACAAAATATATAAAAACATTTATAGTTCTTTCCACTAAGGAGGCGGAATAATGTAAGAGAAGGGGGTTTTCACAGAAGCACACTCACCACAGAGAGCAAAACTCTTGAATAAGACTGAAAACAGTGAGAAAAATCAATAGTCAGAGGGTAAAGTTAACCCTCCCTGACCATCGCACCTGTTACATAGTGAAGTCAGTATGAAGCGCACCTATTATACTTGGGAAGTCCGATGCATACGGACTGCCTTAAAGGCAGGGTGCGATGGTAGCAATGTGAGACTTTGAACGAGATTTCACGCACAGTTTGCAATCTAGTTTAGGTGTTTAGGCTGAATAAGTAAATATAAATGTATGTAAAACACAGGGGTGATATAAGAGGTTACTAGAGCCACCACTTAGGGCAATTAGATTGCTTTCAGATCTATTGTTTAATTCATAAACAAAAGACGGAGATAGACTGAAGCAGCATTGATCTACTTTGCATTTGTATGACAATTGTAGTTTGAAGGCTAGCTGGGATGACTTCAGGCTCCGTCTATAAGTTTATAAAAGAAACAAGGATAGATAGGCTAACAAGTAATCTAGTCGCTCCCCAGTGGAGTCCCCATTTTGTTATCCGGGAATAGTGTCCACTCGGCTGCTGCTATTCCCACTAAGATGGGTGGCTATCTTAGAAGCAAATAATCAAAGTCTACTATTGTTTCCTTTTATGAAAATAGACGAGAGGAGAACCAAGAGGGGAAACGTGAGTCTTGCACTTGATTTCTTCTCCTTCTTGATAGAGTTTAACCACTTCTTCTTTGTCTGCCCAGCTTCAAAAGAACCTATGGAATCACAACAACATACTACTATGCAAGAAACAAGGATCTAACTTCATAAATAATACAGGATCAGATGTGTATTAACCATATACATGCATATATAAACAGGTACATAAGAATATGGAAGGAAACAAGAATAGCTTTATTCAGATGAAAAGTAGCAAGAGGATTACAACCATGTTCTCTGACCTAGCATCATCCTCCAGCTAAGAAGCCCTTCTTCACCCCAAGCAAAGATATATCACCCAAAACTGTGAATGTACACCAGAAAACCAACAACACTTCTCTATAAGATACAAAATTCCAGCCTTTGGATCCCTGTGATGAGGGATCCATATATAGATGATTACAGAGAGGTCAGTCATCTTCTAGGATCTTGATTACTGTCTTCTCTCTGATTGTTCCTGCTTCAATTTGGAGAATGGTGATCTCTTACTCATCCCTGGTCGAAAATAGAGAGGCAAGTGCCATAGGAAAAGCTTCTGGAAGCTTCCATGATCTTCCACCTCGCATTTTTGTCCCTGCCATTTGTCCATTCCTGACCATCGCACCCTACAGAGGAAAAAATCAGTATGCATCGCACCTTGTATACTGGGAAGTTGATATGCATCGCACCCCCTGCATTGAGCTTTCAGTATGGTCCAGTTTTGACTATTTATGAGTAGTTTTTAGTGGAGAACTTCTGGGAGATGATGTAATCCGTTGACCTTGTTCCTTTAGGCAGTGAAGCAACACTTTTAGGGACTTAGGAGCCCTCAGTTTATGGACATTTATGATTGGGGTTGAAGTGCCAAAAAATGTCTATCCCACCCTTCAGGCACATTGTAACTTGTAAAGAAAATTATTTATGTCATTAAAAGCGTCAAAATTCCATTCAATACCAAGTCACCTTGGGAGCTAACATGTTGGCCTAAAATGAGGAGTCGTGTCCACCTTGAAGAGCCTATATAAAGGAGGAAACTCCACCTCCTTAAAGCATATTCATCACTCACTCATTCTAGCAAAGATAGAGGAAGAAGAGGGAAATGGAGAAGGAAGAGGAAAAAGAAGACTTTGGTTTGGGTTATTTCTCTTTCACACATGCAAAGGAAGGCTAGGTTTTCTGTAACCAATCTAGGGTTTTCCTCTATAAGTTTGATCTTGAACGAGAAAAGGAAACAAGGCCAAACGAAGGTCTCAAGCGAAGTTCTAAAGAAGTTGATGCAAGGATACCCTGCTTATACCGACAGTATGCATTGTGTCCAAACATTTGTCCCAGGTACTCAACTGTCAAAGGAGTCAAATCTTCAACCATAAATATTAAGGCCTTCTTTTAGTCTCATGTGGAATGATTCATAGACTTAACAAAGTCTAAACATTAGCCCACCTTTTCCTTTATAATCAGAACTTAATCACCTCGCTTTAACCCTAATTAACCTTTGTTTCCAACTTTGATTCAAATCTTTCTTATCGAGACTTAAAAACCCCTTCATAACCTTCTCACCCTTTAAGCACATATGTATAACCCTTCCCTCTTTAAACCTTGGTTACATATATCTAACACATAAACCTTCTATCATTGGACTTATATATAAAGTTCCATATACTTGCGCTTAATCCTTTATAAACTAATTACAAGGGAAATATATAGGCAAACATACCTTTTCCATCTTGGTACGACCTTGGAACATTTCTCGAGGTTTACCTTTATCACAATGGACTATCTGCTCCTCTGCAAGTCAGTAGCACATAGATGCCCCCTCCATATCTGATATGCGATTGAACTGTCAGACTTCAAACATTATAAACCCACTCTCATAAATTCATTGGGTCTGCTCCCATCAGCCCTTCGCATTATCACATCTCACTTCTATACCCCAATCCTTGATAAAATGACTTGCATATTAATCTTCGGTCATTGATCTAGATATAGTAGATGCGACGACTCACCCCGACTTCAGATACACCATGAGCACGGGAATTAATTACCTGATCAAGTGGTTTTTCCCTTCTGCCCTTGTGCTACATGTCCTCCACTTAATGGGATCAGATGCTCGACCCTCAGCTACTAAACTTTTCTTCATTGCGCAAAATACCACTTAAGACTTGTGAAAACCCCTTTTCACTATATTGTCTCCTACACTCTTTCACCGAGCGATGACCTTCGATCTATATGATCGATAGCTATCATCCTTTGTCACCTACAACATTCATCTATAAGATCCAATCGTACTTAGACTTCGACGCCTCACTTCCTCCTCCATCCTTTCCTTCATGTCTTTCATTGTTTCTTTGTTATTTCTCTATGGTTTTAGGTTATTTCTTCATGGTTTTGACTTATCTTCTTCCGCTACTCAATTCACTCTTGGGCTTGAGTCCTATGCGAATTCTTCACATTATAGCTTCTACAGAGCTTACTCTCTCCCTTCATCTGAATTCGATAATCCATTATGATTCCTTTGAATCATTCTCTCCTTTGTGTGTTCTTTTCAACTCTACCTGTAACCACTGCCACAGAACCTATGACTTCATTATTAATTCTTCATTAAACACTCATTTTACATACTAAAATAGTTATGAAATAATCCATTGTATATATAAATATGAAAAAATGATACATATCAAGACTCTCTATCTCTCACAGGCATAATATTTAGTATCAGTGGCCTCTCTCTCTATACTCTACCCATAGGCTTACAATTATATGAGAAATGTTGGTTGAACTAATCCTGGTTTGACTCCTAAATCTACTGAACTGACACCTAAATCCTCTATCCTCTACGTCCACTTCTAATCTCCATTTAATTCCTAAGAGCTCTCCTTAGTTCCTCAAATCATGGAATTGCTTAAAGAGTCCTAATTGACTTTGGACTCTTTTGTCGTTATTGCCCACTAATTTTTTCATTTATTTGAGAGCATTTACAAACATCTCACGTTATCTAATTAAATCACTTAAAAGCCTAAATATTACATTAACTTGAGACTTAGGAAACTAATTTCCTTAAAGCACATTACCCCGCTATGTCTACTTAATTACAATGATTTTCTCTTGGGTTGAATGCTCCTACATTAGAATTCCTTGTAGGGTAAAATAAGCTCACACATGTGGCAACAACAATTGCTCTAGGGTTGAAAATTTCACAGCTGTAGTAGAGGCCGAAATTATATAGCTAGAGGTTGAAATTATGCTACTAGAAGATATTTGATTGGGTTTGACTTGGACAAGGAAAGAAAATAATCGAAAAAGGTTGGATTTGGTCTTCAAGGGCATTGATCTTGGTCAAAAGGCCTTGGAATTCATCAACTGAAGAATCTATAAGGAAGAGAAGGGATTTATAGGTTTTCCATTCAAATGGAGAGATTTTACCCCTGGCTTAAAACATATATTTTTTGTTCTTGTTCTTCTTGTTACACCGTAAGGCATTCCCTCTGAAATGAACTCCCCTCCCATGCCACCTGTATTTTTGTGTACCTTTGATTTAGGTGTTAGACTATCGAAATAATCTCTGTCGTCCGATTAAAAACCAGTAATTGGTTACAATTAGTTATGTGATAGTTAACATTCTTTATATAATACTTTGATAAGCCGAGTGCTACAATGGGAAATTTTTTGGGTAACGTCACGGCTGTTAGGTTGCTGCTATCCTCAGGCTACCGCTCTCTTTACTTGTGAGTGTTCCACAGGACCAGGCAACCTGGAATTTCAAATATTTCAAAGAGATAGAACGAGTCTGGTGTTGTTTTGAATGCCGGTCAAATGGTGCCAGAATAATGGTCAGGAGGGATAGTCTGGGGATAGTCTGAGGTTACGGGGAGGAGTGCTCTACTTTACCAAACTTGTTATTAAAGCGATCCAATGTAAATAGCCCATTGAATGTGTTCTCACTTTTGACTATATTGAAAAGAGCGTAATGTGATACAGGACTATGGTGACAGAGTTTTATTGGTTACTGGTGTTTGTTTTCTATGAGTGTCAATTTATGTTTTTCCATCAATTTATGACTGTGATTTTTTTGTCTTACATATTAAAAAAGTTAGCAAGGCTACTGCTCTCTTTACTTGTGAGTGCAAGAAACCTGGAATTTGAAATATTTTTTTGACTGTTAATTGAAAATTTAGAGACTGGTGATTGTTTTTTTTATTCTTTTTAATTTACATTTTCAATAAATTTATGAATGTGAAAAGAGCCCAATCCGATAAAGGACTGTGGTGAAACGGGTTTTATTGGTTACTGGTGTTTGTTTTCTATGCGTGCCAATTTACGTTTTCCATCAATTTAATACTGTAATTTTTTTGTCTTACATATTAAAAAAAGTTAGCAAGGCTACTGCTCTCTTTACTTGTGAGCGCTCACAAGACCAAGCAACCTAGAATTTGAAATATTTCTTGCTTGTTAATTGAATAGTGTTTGTTTTTTATGCTTGTTAATTTACGTTTTTAATAAATCTATGACTGTGTTTTTTTTGTTATTAAAGCTTTCTCAGGAGCCGGCATTGAGCCTAGTGTTGTTAAATTGCAGGAGCTGCATCCATCAATCTAAACTCCCCTATTAAGCTTATTGGACAATGGTATTGCAAAACAGCTTAGACAAAATTGGAACACTATGTTAACCGTGGTAATAAATTTGTGTAATTACTTTGTTTGGTATAATGTTAATGGAAAACAATTGTTTTTTTTCTAACAATATAATTTATTTATATTCTAAGCATACTAACAATATAACTTAATACCATTTTAAGCATAGAGAGAAAACCAACTTCGACAACATCCACAATTCCACTAATTCATTTAAAGCTTTTTTATTTGAATTCATGTTAATTGAAAATTTAGAGACTGGAGTTTGTTTTCTATGCTGATTAATTTACGTTTTCAATAAATTTATGATTGATTTTTTTGTGTTACATATTAAAAAAGTTAGCAAGAATATTTGTAGTTTGACATTCTCGGGTGAAGAAATCTTCCATTATAGCCACCAGAACACCAAATTTCTTCCTATTTTATAGGTTTTATCTCATATCCTCTTGCACTTTCCTACTCTTCCTTCATGTTCTTGCTTCAAATCCCAAGAATACCAAACTCATTCGAGATTTATTAAAAAATACTCCAAGTATCCAAGAGTATGAGGATGAGAGAATAAAATGAGAGCTCCAAAATAGAACTGACAAAATTCTTAAATGACCAAACCCATGAATTGATGCTTAGAAGCCTTTTTTACTAATGAGGCCTCTATTTTATTAAATTCTAATTATTTTCCTTAATTTTCCTCCTTGCATGCAACATGTGACCTCTCACTTTCTTTTTCTCCTGATTTCCATTGTTTTCATACATAAATGCCAATAAAACCAACTTTGTCTTCCTAAGCCCTTACCATTACCTTTGTCAACTTTTATATCCATAATGAACCAAATGAACACACACACTAGGATGTTTTTTGCAACATTTGTCCTGTAATACGTGTCCTGTGACTATGGTTATAATTTTACGTTTATTAACTTTTATTACATGGATTTTTTAAATAGGCTTGTTACATGTACCAGTTCTCCTCAAACCATGCATGATTTGGTTGAATATTCAAGATGCTATTTTACAATCCTGGAAATTTCTAGGACCCGCGAAAGAGTTAAGGAATTTCAACTTCCATCAATGGTTATATCATGATCTCGCGACCCTCGTAAGCCCCATAGACTAAGTCAGATCTGGTTTCTCTGGCACAATCATTCTCTTTGCATGGTTTCACTTGATGAAAATTTGTTTTTTGAAAAACGTTTGGCATTCCGGATGTAATCTTTAAAATTTTCAAGGTTTTACTTTTCAACGAGTTCTAGAATCTTTTTCAGTTCAGTCATGCTTATGCAAATATATCGCATCAACCTCGGGTTTGGAATGTGTATCTCTCATAGAGTCATGGAATTGCGAAGTTGATCACTCCAAAGAACATATTTGGCTAAAGGGATCATGAGTATCATATTAATTTCTTATTAATCACCAAATCAATTGCTAGCTTTCCTTATGAATCTTGTATTGTAAATATTTCCATTCATCACACCTAAAATCCTCTTCAATGATAATGAATGCACAAGTCGACAAGTAAACCAATTTTGTCTTCCTCCACTATGTCTTGATTGATCCCATGTGTTTGTTGTATTGGCATACCTTTTAAATTCTTTTGATGATTATGATGCTTTCATACTTCATCATTAGTTCCAGGAAAATGATTTGTCACATTCTCCCTAAGAGATATTTCGTTAAATTATTCAAGGCATCCACATAGTTGTCAAAATTGGTTTATCTTTGTTAATAAAAAACTAGGAATCTAGTTCCTTAACCAACTGATCTAATCATGATTCTATGTCTCATGACTGTCATTCAACTTATTATTTTCCTATTAACACATCAAATGAAAATTGTTTTACACCATTCAATCTTTATGGTTTAACATCACACTTTTCGAGTATTCGTCGATTTGTTGAGGAACTTCAGCATTTCTTGTTTGTTATGTCAGGTCCTCATTATCTCGACATGACTGCTGAATATGATCAGAATCTATTTTCCCTCACAAGATTCTCATTGTAATCACATGCCTCTAATTGAAAATTCATCTTTCGAAATATTTTTACTTTTTAAAGAGGATTATCAGGAATTTTATGACCCAATCCCTAAATGGTCGGAATATTACCTCGCAAGCTTCGTCACAAGAGAATAGTTTTGATCTTTCCTCACACATGCTAACGAATTCAGTGCATATGCCGACAAATTTGTGGGAAGCTTCAAAGGTTTGTTGAATGATGGTCCTCACAAAATAGTTCATGATATAAATTGGTTAGAATTGGTGTCTATGTCCTCTATTTCTACTAACAAGCAAGACATTTAAATTTTAGTGCAAGTTATTCAAGTCCCTATCTTTTCTATTCCAAGTTGTTTTATATATGTTTAGATTGATTGCATATTTGTGATTGTAGTTGGGGAAAAATTAAGGTGGCTACATTGGAAATTCTATTATATGCGACCCCAACCCTCTACTTGGTTAGGCTAGGAGTAGATAAAGTTTCATTTTAGTTTACCTACACATCCATCCTGCATTCGCTTCCTTTAGTTTTCGTTGTGTTTTCTAGTTCTGGTTTCACATCATGTTTCTCTTTAGCCATTTTCGTCTTTTCTTTTGGTTTTGTTTCCTTGATGTATGTTATATTTTTTTTCATTTTGTGAGACCATACATGAAGATTCTCTGTTGGATCCAAGGGAGTGCGGAAAAATAGAAATGACTTTGTAACACTGCAACATTTGGTTAACTTTTTGTCCTTCTTCATTTTCTTGGTAACATATTTTTATTTATGATTTTCTGATAGAAAATATGATCCTTAAGTTAAGAAAGCCTTTTGTCTAACCATGACCAACATGTCCATTATGGAAACCTCATGCCTGCACTAGGATTTTTATTTTTCCATGTTCTAAAACTGATCCAATGAAGTAGAGAAAGACAAGGGGAAAAATCTAAATGATAAGGAAAATGTTGATGGTCTTATCTATGTTTCTCTGAAGAGACAAGCTCTCCTCACCTTAATTAGTTTACATCCCTCTTCCACCAATGAGGGTAGTCAAAGAGTTACAACAAAGATGAATAATCACCTCTTGGTTATTTATACACCCTCATTTTATGAGCAAAGGACATTTTTACCTTGGTTCCTCCCACAAGGCATTAAAGAGATAAGCTAGTCCTTTTGACGAGAAAGGAGTGGCTCCAACGCTCCACTATTGGAGATAATGATGTTCATTGGATACATGTCTCTTAGAACTTTCACTTAATAAAAAAGACCTTAAGGGTAGCATGTTCTTTATGCATGGATTATGAATATTTGTAAGACTCTTAAACAAATGTTTTTATTTCCTGGTTTCTTTAATCTCTGCTAATGTACTTGGACTATTTTAGTTATTTTAGTACTTTTCGTCTTTAGAATTTGTTGTAATGGTTGTTATTATTTTCCAATCCTTGTTGACTGTTGCACAAGATACTTAACATATATGTCTCATTGATTGGTTTTCATTCCTATTGTATATTTCGTGGGCTCTTCCACCGAATGTTAAATGGATCCTTCTTGGTTGCGTGTATCTCTACTATGGTGCTATTATTACAAGTCTCTTAGAGGCTTACTCTGCTCTTTCCTTTGAGTAGAACTTTGACAAACCTACAACTAAACCGTCACTAGGCACACATTCTTGCTTCTTGAATGCAAACAGGTCTTATTCTACCTTGTTGATAGTTAGAGCCAAGGAAAACCTATAAGAATAAATTGAAAACCAGGTTGATACGCTTGATGGGGATCTTATTCTAAATGGTGTGATGTTTAATTGGCACTTCACATCGGGGAGAACCCTTGGTTGATGGATTTCTAGCATCACCAATAGGAAACTTTACATATACAACCTCGTTGTATGAGAAAATGACTTTTTCACCTTGCCTCCTCCCACAAAGCATTAGAGAGATAAGCTAGTTCTTTTGAGGAGAAAGGAGTGGCTCCAATGCTCCACTATTGGAGATACTATATAACAAAAACCTTGAAAGGTAGCATGTTATTCTCTCTTGTTGACTGTTAGAGCCAAGGAAAATCTATAAAAATAAATGGCACCCAGGTTAATACGCTAGATGGGGATGTTACTCCAAATGGTGTGAATTTCTAGGACCCTTGGTTTGGTAATTTTATGCTACAAGCTTCGGATGGTCTACAATATTCTTTGGTGATGAGGTTGTATATGTCAAATGGTGGTGGAACAAGATATGAAGCATAAGTGTGCCTCTCAAAACTAGGATATTCATGTAGATTGAAATTTCCAAGAAAGTGCTAACATTGTATTTCTCATTAAGTGATGCTTAGAGGTCACAAGTATATATCCCATGCACTTGTGATCTTTTCGAACTATTATTAATATGGATATATGTTTTCATTCCCACTTATCATAATAATAATAATACTATTAATATACAAATTAATAATAATATTAATAGTCAAATTATTAATGATCATATTAATAGTCAAATTAGTAATGATCAAATAAATAGTGAAAACATTGTTGATCAATTTAGTAATAAAAATAATTATCACCACATTAATGATTGAATCAATAATCAAATCAATTATCCACATTGTGATGACCAAATTAATTATTCTCATATTAATGATCAAACCAATAATCAACATGAAAATCCTCCCATGAATGTTAATAATCCTAACCATTCGTCGGATCCTTCTTCTTCCCATATCCCTCAAGTTGTTGCTGTTGTTAGCTCTAGGCTTTCCTTTTTGGGTAACCTTTCCGAGGTTGATCTTGATCCCTGTTTCATATCTTAAATAAACTAATTAATTTCGCCTTAAACCTTCTATGAATCCCCAAAGAGGATATTCTCTACTCCATTGAGCTTGCAAATTTGATAAGAATGTGGCAGGGTTCTAAGGAAGGAAAAACCTCCCAAACCAAATTTATCCCAAGATAAATATTTCCATAAAAACCAAGCAAATGCATAATCAAGTATTTTAATCTTATTCTTTTGCAATAAAAACCATATAATTTGAAAAACTTAAATGGTTAAAACAATAAAACCTTCAATAATAACTTAGACAGGCTAGGACATTATACAATAATATGTTTTAAAAAAAAACTAAATTAATAAAATTTTATGCAGCTAAGTGTAAGCAGGGTTGACATTATATAGAAATATGTTTTAAAAAACAAGAGTAATAAATGTGTTTCAAAAATCTCAGAATAATAATTATGTTCCAAAAAACAGGTTGAGAAAAATATTTCCAGCGAAATGTTTCGACAAAATAAAGAAAGCTGATTAACTGTTTCGACAAAATAAAGAAAGCTGATTAACTATTTACTGCGGTTTGGGAAGCGAGTTGAAAGGTAAACTCGGCTGCAATTGGTATGTGATCGGAATAGCGATTAACAGTAGGAAGCCCACCTTGCTTCACCTCATCCTTGTCGATCAACTCCAGTAACGACACCACTCTCAAATTGGTGGTACTGTAGAGAATGTAATCCAACGTTCCCTTAAATGTTTCCCGGTCATTCTTCACGAAGTTAGTGAAACGGGGCTCCCCGGTTTCACGATCCATTTTTTTATGAATGTCGTCCTGCAAAGCATTGCATTGAGAATATGAAGAATAAGCACTTGCTAACGGTAATGTATGGCGAAATTCCTTGTGTAAAATATGGACAAAGCCTTTGATAAGAAGTGAGTGGGCAAGGCTTCCCGGCAAAGAATTGAAGTCCCCACATATTACAAGAGGAATATCAGAGACAGAGTCATTCTCTTGCTCCAATTCATTCTCCAACTGTTTGAGCAAACAATCAACCTGCCACAACTTTATCTCACTCATTTGTGGATTTGCATGAATGTGGGTATTAGCTATGACCACACGTTGATTAGTCTTTTTGAACGAAAGCTGAACATGCAGGGCAATGTTGTCTTTGTATTTTAAACCTATCCACCACCATCTTATCAAATCAAACTCATTCACTTGATACCGTCAATAGTTTCAGTTAAATGTCGTCTCTTCTTTTCTTTAAACAGCCCCTCATATCCTAGTTTTGCCAGTTCTGGTTTGGAAAAATTATAAAAGTGGTTGTGTTGCACTTCCTGGAGGCAAATGATGTCCGCCTGACATTCTAATATTTCTTTTAGCAGGTTTCTTCTGCGGTATTCCCAGCTGAGAGCTGAGGATGGACAGTTTGGAAACTGCTCTGAAGTAGCATACCTGTCTGCCAGAACATTGTATGTTACCACTGTGAATGATGGACCCACTGTCAAACTTCCAGCATTCAAGTTGTTGTTAACCTTAATCATTTTCTGAGGACTCCAGCGAATAACAGGCTTAGTAACAAAAAAATCCCTTTTCTTCAATGTGGAGAAGTGATTTGGTCTATAAAACTCTGAGGTAGACTAACTGTAATTTCTCTGAGATTTTCTATACTCTCTTTCGTCAGGACCGCATGCCACTTTTTATAAATAAAGCCCCACGCTTTATACACAGAATCTATAAACAGAAATAAGTAAAGCTCCACGCTCTATGGATAGACAGAAAAGCTGGATTCGTGGTTTTATTCGCTTATTTATTCCTTCCATAAATTCCCATTAGCCTTTATTTATATAACTTAGTGTTGTTTTTTGGGTTTATAAAATAAAAAGTTGAACGGGACGTCGGTATGATTTGAGCGTTCGTAACCCCACAAAACAAATTAATACATCATGGGTGGTCATTGTCGGATGATGTAAGTAACCCTTTAAAAAAATATAAAAATATAAAATTAAATCTTTAATATGCACAATCTATTTTTCAATGGAAAAAATGAAATTTATCACTGAATGACAGCCCATTCTAAATGCTCTCACATAACCCATTGTCGAAATCTTATCAATTGTTGTGGTATGGTCAAAAACGTGTTGCAAAGTAAAAAGTTAATTGATGCTTCATTTCAAATCTTTTTTATAACCAATAAAGAATCTCTATCTCATATTCCTAATCTAATTGTAGGGTTAATTTGAGAGTCATCATTTCACCATAGGAGAATCTTTTTGGTTAAATTCAATACACATTAAGATTTTATTCTTGGAGGAACCCCTTAAATTGCAAATGGTTTTCTCCCACCATGTCTATTATCCCACCTATCCTTCTTGGGCTAGAACTTTATATCCCCTCTTGGAAGCATAATTCATGGAATGGTTAAGAGATCATAATTTTTGGTCATCATCTGCCCTTATTTTGGCATTATAATATTGCAAGGCATTTTCACTTAACTTTGAAACCTCCACAAGATCCTCTCCCACACACAATTCCTCCAAAGTGAGCTAGGTTTTTTGCAAATTTGTAGGCCCCCTATAGTTCATAATCTATCTTGGTGAAAAAACCATCTAGTTTGAGGCTCATGAATCACTTCAGGAAGTGATATATCTTAGCCTTTAGTGCCTCTTTAAGAGTCGAGCCCTGTCTAGAAATTACCCCCTTTACCCTCATTCTATATAAACTAATTACCAATCAAATCAAGTTTTGGCTTTACAGTTTCCATATTGTTTGGCAATTATGTAGTTGTTTGACAAGAGTTCTAATCTAATCCTCTATTGGCATTGAATACAACTACTGAGATTTGATTGTCTAGACCCACAATGCTTTTCCTTGTGGTCCACCCTCCATACAATTTTAGCTACGAGCTGATTCTTATAATTTTCTCCCAACCAAATAAATTTGTAGTATAATACTCCAACTGCTTGCAATACAACCTTTCGTATTTAAGTGAATGAAATCTATCATACTAGTATGATTTCTAAGAGACATTTTACAAGTAACAATCTTCCCCCTCTCGAGAGGGGAAATTTCTAATGGAAAAAATTCTTTCATGTTTTTGTTATTTATTATCATTCACCCCAATTTATTTTAATAATTATTGTATATAAAGGATTGACCCATACTTATTTACCAAAGAGAGGGATTAAAAAATAATTTTCACCCCTAACAGTTGACCAACAACCTTCCACTCACCTTTAATTTCAAGATTGGTCATCATGATTTTTTCCCACCCTATTTTGTATAAATTGCCCTTCCTACTTTCATTCACCAAAACATTGTGGTACGGGTCCCTTAGAGTAAACTGAAAAGTCAATTTTCGAGTGGTATGGGTATCTCAGAGAAAAGCCAAAAGTCAAATGATCCATGATATCCTTTATTGCCTCTATAAGGGTCAAGCCTTATCTAGACATTACCCTCTGTACCCACATTCCATAACAACCAATGACCAATCAAATCAAAAGTCGAGTTCATAGTTTTTATATTATTGCGTCATTATGTGGTTGTTTGACTAGAGTTGTAATATAATCGTCTATTGTCGTTGATTACAACTATTGAGCTCTGACTATTTAGAGTCACAACGGTTTTCCTCGTGGTCTAACCTCCATACAATTTTAACTATGAGGGCCTTTGAGAAGGGGAAGAGATATTTAGGTCCCATACTCCATCTTCTTCTGGGATTGCGAGTTTTGTCTAGGATTATAGTAGAAGCTCATTCTTATATTTTTATCCTTGCCAAATAAATATGTAATACAATATTCTAATTGCTTCCATTACAAACTTTATGATACAAGCCATTGGCGAGTGAAATATAATATGTTACTATGAATTCTAAGACATTTTTGACATGTAACAACATTTCCTCCTCTCAAGAGAAAGGAAATTTTTACAGAGAAATTTCACACATTGGCAAAACTAGGAGTTTACAAATTTTGGCTGGTTGAATTTCTTATGTTCTTGTTATTTATTATCACTTACCCAAATTTACTTTAAAAATTATTGCATATAAAGGGTTAGCCCTTTCTTATTGACCAAAGAGAGGGAATACAAAAAAAATTTCA
>APFE031263766.1:17534-53858 GCA_000404065.3 Pinus taeda | reverse complement strand
GGTACTTGATGATCATTTGATGTTTATGGATCCAGTTTGAAAATTTATGAAAAGTGGTCCTTGAAAGAAAAGAAGTAGGGGGTTGTAGCTCCCTTCCATGAGAGACTGGAAAACGAGAGAGAGTTGTAGCTCTCTGCAGGTTGCAGCCTGCGTACTGGTAAAGGACTGCACCAGTACAAGACCATTGTAAAAGGAGTTTCTAATTTGAAAGAAGATAGAGACATATTGCAGCAGGTGGTTTTCACCCACATTGGGTTTCCACCTTATATCTGGTGTTATTTGATGTGACTGTCTGTTTTTTCTTGTTCATGCTCATTGTTTTATGGTACTGATATGCAAAAATAATTCAAAGTATAAATAAGGAAGAATTGTTAAAAGGACTAGATAATACTGATTCACCCCCACTCTCAGTATTATTTTCAACAAGGTTACCTACAAGTATTCCTATTGATGTTACTTGATCCTTCTTTCCTTTCCTTGATCCTTGCTTGCCTTCCTTTCCGTTTGTTTTCTTTTCCTTCTTTTGCTTGATTTTCCTTTCCTTGCTCCAAACTAGAGTGCTCCAAAAAAACTCTAAATGGTCAAGAGAGTGAGCGGGAGAGAGAATAATGAGAGAGATCCAAACTTGAACTTGACAAAAGCCATGAACTAATCCTTAGAAGCCTTTATTTTCATAAATCAATATATCAAAATGTCTTTTTTCCTTTTAATGCCTTTGCCTTAGCCTTTGTCAGTTTTCCTTAGCCAAAACACACATCCAGTGATGCCCACTAGGATATATTTTCCCAACATTCAGCTTGGAATAAGTGTCCCTTAACTGTGGTCTTATTTTGCCTTTATTAACTTTTATTACATGAAATTTTCACCAGGGATGTTATAGAACCCTCCCCCTTGGGGAACACCGTACTTGGTGTTAAACCACACCACAACCTTAGAAAAACCTCTTAAAAGCAAACATATTTCCCATGGAACTTTATAATTTAGCTCATGACAATATTTACATCCTTATACACATGCATACATATACCAGAGCATCAACAAAACATATTCCAAACATATACCAACATCAAACCAAAATTTATTTGCCTCAACTGGAAAACAACGAAGGATACAAAGCCGGCATATGATCACCATCTCCCATGTAGCTTCTTTAGGCCCAAAGTGATTCCATTGCACTTTAACTTGCTCTATGGATTTGTTCCTAAGAATGAGATGTTTCCGTTGCAATATGCATTGAGGCTCCAACTGGAACTCTCCTTCTTGCTCCACCTACAATACAGATCAATCAATAACATGATCAACATCCTTTATATACTTCTTAGACAATGAAATATGGAAAAATTCATGGACTTTCACTCTTGGAGGCAGTGCAAGTCAATATTCCATTGGTCCAATCCTCTCAAGGATCTCGAAAGGCCCACAATATTGTGGTGCCAACTTGGCACATGAACCAATCCTCAAAGATATTTTCTTGGGCTTGATGCACAAATAAGCATGCTCCCCAAATTGAAACTCCTTGAAAAACCTATTCCTATCTTCATAGCTCTTATGCCTACCATGTGTTTCATTTAGATTCCTCTTTATAACCTGCATTTCTTGCTCCATGTCTCCCAACATATCTGGTCCAATAAGTACTATGTTCACTAGAACACTCTAGTTGATAGGAGTATTACAAATCTGCCCATACAATGCCTCAAAAGGACTCATCCTCAATGACTCATGATAACCATTGTTGTATGTGTGTTGAAAATAGCAACAAGAAATGTTAAAAATAGAATCCATAAATTCCAATTCAATTTGTCCTTGAATTAAATTGTGAATTAAAATTGTAATTATTTTCTCATAGCAACTTGTAATAGTTAACTAAGTTAAGTTGACTTGGTTAACTTAGGAATTTCGATTTGGGAGTATTTTGGAAGTCATGGATATGTTATCCCTGAGTTTTAGGGGTCTAAGATGAATTTAATTGTGAGTTGTAATTAGATAACTCAGTTTACTAATTTATGTTTCAATTAAATTAGTTCCAAACTGTTTGTGGAACTAATAGAGAGTTAACCATCAGTTGGTGCACTAGTGCATCCACAAGTGTCATTCTAGTTAACTAAAGATCCCCTCATTAGAAACTAATGCATATCAGTTCTGAGAAAGACCCAGTTGTGACTGCAGTTTAGGGACAATGTACTATCAGTTGTATGATTTACTGAGTTGTACAGATCATGCATGCAATCAGGAAATCAACCTAGATTGGATTGCGCAGTTTTGGAAGCACTCGATTCCCAATAATATGGGTTGTTAAGACATAGGAATTGCACAGGGAAATAGGGACTTGCAGAGCAGAAAAAGAGGTTGAGGTTTGGCTTGAGCTAGCTTGTGAGCTGAGAGATTGATTATACTTGTGCAAGGATTGTTCTTGTGAGAACAACCATTGTATTATCATCTTGGATTTCTGATTAATGCAATATAGATAGTAGGGGTTTTGGGCTAAGTCTTTCATCGGATAAATATTGTGTTATGTGCCATTGATTTTTCTTCTTCTTGTTCATATTTTTTTCATCGATCTATTGGCTTCTGTTGGTTGAAAGTAGAAGTATATTGTTGTCCTATGCTTTAGTAAATTGCATGAGCTTGTGAATCTACAAGATTTTCTACATGGTATCAGAGCTTGATTTGTAGGAATATCTACATGGTATCAGAGCTGAGAATGATATACTAGAGGAGATTTCAAAGTTTTGAGTTTAGGGTTATAGGTGAAATTCGAAATTACATTTCATACTTCAAGATTGGTAGATGGCGTTCTACGGTTTGCGGCTTGAGTATGCCTTGGAAGGCAACCCAAATTTTATAGCCTAGAGGGATAGAATGGAGGTTGTGCTAGAGGATAATGGCTTGAAGGAATCCATTGATCAAGAAATTCATAAGCCATCAGCATCGGATGCATGGAATTTGGTCGAATGGAAGAAGTGTGTGGCGAAGACGAGGCAGATAATCCTTTAGGGAGTTCGAGACCACATTGTCTCGAGTCTCCATGACAAGGAAACTCTGCATGCCATGTCGAAAGAATTGAAGGACATTTTCCAAAAGAACAGTGACCATAGGAAGTTGGCACTGAAAGATAAACTTCGAAAAATCAAGATGGAGGTGGACAACTCAATTCCAAATTACTTGACCAAGTTCACTCATTGTCAATATCATCTTGGAAGTGTTGGAATTATTATTACCAAGGATGATATGGTAGGCCTAGCTCTTCTAGGACTTCCCAAGAGTTGGTATAGTTATCAAGACTTTGTCAATGGGAGGGAGAAGCTTCCAGATTGGGAATGACTGTGGTAGGATTTGGTACAAGAGGAGTTTCAATGGAACAATAGAGATGGGACCTCTTCCAAGGAAGTGGAAGAGGATTTTGCCTTAGCGAGTAATGAAAAGAAGGCCAAGGGAAAGAAGTCCCAATACGAGGTGGGCTACAAGAAGATTGACTTGTCGAAAGTCAAGTGTTTTCACTTTCATGAGCACGGAACTATGACATGAATTACCCACAAAATAAAGCAAGCAAGAAGGAGCATGCAATAACTGAAATAGGTAAAGCTCTAGCTTCATAATTCAAACTCGATTTCACTCTCATTGCATGCATGGCCAATACTATCATGGGAGGTGTGTGGTATCTTGACAACGGTGCCTCATTCCATATGATGGGGAACATAAATCTCTTTAGTGATTTTGAGAAAGACCTCAAGCAGAGCATAGAGTTTGGAGATGAAGAGAGGTATAGAGCTATCGGGATTGGTACATATACCTTTCAGAGGGAGTTTGGCTCCCCTCTTAGGATCATAGATGTGATGTATGTTCCAGGGTTAAAGAAGAATCTTGTTTCAATCGTGGTACTGGAAGACTGTGGCTATGATGTGATTTTTAGTAAGGGAAAAGTTTTCCTTAGATACATCGCCATGGGACAGGTGAAACAGATCGGTGCACAGGTAAAGAACCTGTATTCTCTTAAGGTTCAATATGCATGCAAATCCTTAAGGAGCAAGACAAATATGGAAACTTGGTAGTTGAGAGGGAGATTAAATTACCTCTCAACATGAAGCCCCAAAAGAAGCAATATTAGAAGCAAATTCAGGAAGTTTTGGAGAAGCCGCAACTAGAGAAGCTGAGAGGAGACTGAGTGGAAGCATCCACTCATGAAAAGACTTCCAGTAGGGGGAAATTTTGAGCCAAGTAGGCAGAGGGAGAACATGCACTTATACCTCTAGGTTTGAGGTGGGGCGATGTGAAGTGATAGTCCCAAGAGGGATGAAATTGGGCAGGGTCCATTTAGAGGGTTTATCTCATGGATCGTACCTTGCTACGAGAACCCAAAGTACATAGTAGTAGGAGGAATCAATGTCAATTGATTCGGTCAAATATTAGAGTGTCAGAGGCTAGAGCATTCAGATACTAAAGAGTGCATAGAAGGGTTGAAAATAGGGCAAAAAGGAAGAGTCAATAGAATCACAGATTTTTCAGTTGACAAAGGGAATAGTAGCCAGAGGCTTTGATGACAGATGCATCATACTAATTCAAGTTGGATGTTTTTTGTTTCTTGAGTTGTTGTAGCAACACCGCTATAGAGAAGTGTTGCATGTGAAACATTCCAAAGGTTCAAGATTGGGATTGAGTTGAATTCCTTTCTTGTTGAGAGGGAGTGTTGAAAATAACAATAAGAAATTTTAAAAATAGAATCCATAAATTCCAATTTAATTTTTCCTTGAATTAAATTGTGAATTAAAATTGTAATTCTTTTCTCATGGAAACTTGTAATAGTTAACTAAATTAAGTTGACTTAGTTAACTTAGGAATTTCGAGTTGGAAGTCTTTTGGAAGTCATGTATATGCTCTCCCTAAGTTTTAGGGGTCCAGGATGAGTTTAATTGTGAGTTCTAATTAGATAACTCAGTTTACTGAGTTATGTTCAGTTAAATTAGTTCCAAATTGTTTGTGGAACAAATAGAGAGTTAATAGTTAATTAGTTAATAGAGAGTTAATAGTTAATAGTTAATAGAGAGTTAATAGTTAATAGTTAATAGAGAGTTAATAGTTAATAGTTAATAGAGAGTTAACTGATATTCCCTCATCATAAACTCATGCATGTCAGTTCTGAGAAAGACCCAGTTGAAACTAGAGTGCAGGGATAGTGTACTATCAGTTGTATGATTTACTAAGTTGTATAGATCATGCATGCAATCAAGAAGTCAACCTAGATTGGATTGCGCAGTTTTCGAAGCACTCGCTTCCCATTAATATGGGCTATTCAGCCATAGTAATTGCACAAGGAAATAGGGGCTTGGAGAGCAGTAGAAGACGCTGAGGTTTGGCTTGATCTAGCTTGTGAGCTAAGATATTGATTATACTTATGCAAGGATTGTTGTTGTGAGAACAAGCATTGTATTCTCATCTTAGATTTCTGATTAATGCAATATAGATAGTGGGGGCTTTAGGTTGAGCCTTTCCTCATATAAATATTGTGTTATGTTCTATTCATTTGTATTCTTCTTGTTCATATTGTTTTCATCAATCTATTGGATTTTGTTAGTTGAAAGTAGAAGTAAATTCTTGTCCTGTTCTTTTGTAAATTGCATCAGCTTGTGAATCTACAGGATTTTATACATGATATCAGAGCTTGATTTGTAGAAATATCTACAATGTGAACTCAACTAAAGGAAGATACTCCTCCCATTTCCTCAGTTGGTGCATCACATACATCCTCATCATATCCTTCAAAATCCTATTGACGCTCTCTGTCTCTCCATTTGTCTGCAGATGATAAGTTGAACTGAAGGCAAACTTTGTACCCAAGCTTGCAAATAGCTCCTTTTAAAACTTGGAAGTGAACTTTGCATCCTTGTCTGAAAAAATATTCTTTGGAACACCATGTAGTCTCACTATCTCTCTGATGAACTCCTGTGCTACCTCATTGGTTGAATATGTAGTCCTCACTGGAATGAAGTGAGCTACCTTGCTCAACCTGTTGACCACGACCATAATAGAATCATTCTGCTTTACTGTCCTCAGAAGACCTGTAATGAAATCCATGTAAATGAACTCCCATTTCTATTCTAGAATTGCAATAGGACGTAGTAGACCACCTGGATGCTTACATTCTGCCTTGACATGCTAACAATCTAAACATCTATCCACGAACTCTACCACTTCCTTCTTCAAATTTAGCCAATAGTAGAACTTCTTTATTACCATCAATGTCTTCTGATATCCTGGATGACCCGAGTATGGTTTGATGTGAAACTCCCTCATGATGAGCTTCTTGAGATCACTGAAATTTGGTATGTAAATCCTATCCCTAAATCTCACCAAACCATCTGCCATGAGATGATAGTTTGCATCTTAATAACATGTACCTATACTCTATTGTAACATGTGCATGATCTGCATGTATTTGGCATCTCGTTTCCCTGCCTGCAAGATCCTATCTTGTAACTATGTCCCATAAGAGCTCATAGTTGCTATATGATTTACCTATACCTTCCTGCTAAGAGAAACTGCAACCCGGTTCTCCTTCCCTTTGATATATCTAATCTCAAAGTTGAACTCACTAAGGGTAAAAAACCATCTAGCTTACCTAGAATTCAAATTTAGCTAGTCAAACAAGTACCTCAACCCACTATGATTTCTCATCAACACAAATTGTCTGCCCAGAAGATAGTATCTCCACATCTTCAATGCATGTATGATCGTTGCCAACTCAAGATCATGTTTTGGGTAGTTCTTCTCATGCTCATTCAATTCCTGTGACTTATAACACACTACCTATCCCTCTTGCATGAGAACTCCACCAAGTCCTCTCTTGCAAGCATCTATACACACTACAAACTCCTTGTCTAGATTCGCAATCTTCAACATTAGTGCATGGGTCAACAACTACTTAAGCTTCTCAAAACTAGCCTCACATTCCTCTTTTCATTCAAACTTCTCATCTTTCCTCTCCAATGATGTGATAGGATATGCAATGTGTGAGAAGTTCTTGATGAACCTCATATAGTAACCTGCGAATCCCATAAATGATCTCACCTCATCTACATTCTTAGGAGATGTCCACTCCATGATGGCCCTTATCTTTTATGGATCTACTACAATGCCTTCCTTGGAGACAAAATTTCCCAAGTAGTGTACCTCAGTCTGAAAGAAGTTGCACTTGCTAAGCTTAGCATACAACTGATGCTCTCTTAGCAACCTCAACATTGCTGCTAAATATTTGGCACGTTCTTCCTAATTTTTAGAATATACCAGAATGTCATCAATGAATACAATAACAAACTTGTCTAGATAAGGACACAACATACTATTCATAAAACACATAAATGTAGCTACAACATTAGTCAAATTGAATAGAACAACAACAAAGTCATAATGCCCATACCTGGTCCTGAACGCAGTCTTGAAGATATCCTCTTCCTTGATGCACACCTGATGGTATTTTGATCTCAGGTTGTTTTTAGAGAACACTGTTGCTCCCTTTAGCTGACCAAACAAATCATCAATCCTTGGCAAAGAGTATCTATTCTTATCGTTACTTTGTTTAGTTACCTATAATCAATGCACAATATAAGAGTACCATCTTTCCTCCTCATGAATAACATTGGTGCACCCCAAGGCGATACACTTGGCCTAATGTATCCCTCGTCCAACATATCCTTTAACGACAACTTCAATTCTACCAACTTAGGTGTGCTCATCCTGTAAGGTTTTTTTGATGCTAGAGCCACCCCTGGCACTAACTCAATAGAGAAATCTACCTCCCTGTGAGGCGGAAACTCTGTAATGTCTTCAAGGAATACATCCTAAAATTTCTACAAAATTGGGTACCTGCTCAACACATCTGCATCCTCAACCTCCTTACCCTTGTCACTAGAAATGTGCACTGCAAAAATCACACAACCTTTTCTGTAACTACGCTTAGCCTGCATAGCATAACCATCCTCACTAATGTAGGATTTTGTTTCACCTGCAGAGTCCTCTTTTCCCCACTATCATCCACACACTCAATGGCCTTTTTGAAGCAATCCACTTTGGTTCTGTGAAGGTATAACCAATCCATACCCAAAAAAATGCTATATGATCCCAATGGAAACACATTCAAGTTTGTTCTTGTAGGCATACCATTTAACTCATTCTCTGTACCTATAGCCAACTATACCAACCAACATTCTTCATGAATTTCTTTTCTCAAACCACACTTATCCACCAGGTCAGGATTAATATAACTATAGCTAGATCTAGGATCAATCAAAATAGAAACAACTTGATCACAAAACTTATAGTCCATCTCAATGATCAATGCCTAATGATCCACCATGATCCAGGTGGATATTGGTGGCCATCCACCTATTCCACTTGGATCCTCGCCATTTTTTCTTTCAATTTTCCAATTTTCTTAATTGTAGCATAGTATACTATTTTTGGTAGTTTTTCAGGTCCTAAACTTCCAGAGCCATTTTGAGGCCCTAAACGATGTTTTTTAGCCAAAATTCCTTCATTGACTGCTATGGAAATCTCATCAGTAGTTGTATTCCTAACAAAGATCTTTCCAACAAGGTATCACACACATCAAATGGAGATAATATGACCAAGTTACAACCCTAGGAAGTTGGCTGCCCAACTAACCCCAATGGGGCCCATAAACTCTTAGTATTACATCTCCTCAGGTTAGGGTTTTGGTTGTTTAGGGTTTTCTCTTATTGTTCAACAAAAATTCCCTTGAGCCTCATTGTAACTCAGGTTAGAGGCATGTAGCCACCACATTTCTTCTTAGAGATAAGTTACCATTGCCTGAGCTATCTTATTTCGATTATGTTTGTAAGAATAGTTCAATGTTTTTCTATTAATGAAATGCAGTGTTTTTCTGCTGCATCTCTATGTTTATGATTATATCTGTAAGTTTTTGCATTCCTGTTTAAGTTCAAACCAGTGGTATCAGAGCAGTCTGCTCTTTCTATGTTTTTCTTTGCATGTCCCCAATGAGGTTAGGGTATAGGGAGTTAGGGCTCGATCTGGTTGAACGATTGCAGGATCAACCTCGCAAACCCCGATGACCTCCCATGGTGGAAGAAAAGAAAGACGAGCCTAGTGCCACCATGGCTACCATAAAGATCCAGAAAATTGAGCCTAAAGATCTAGAGGAAGGGGAATGCCTCTTCTACTCACATATGTGGGTGAAGGGTTCTCTGCTATAGTTCATTGTCGACAATGGGAGCAAAAATAACCTCATTTTAGCAGAAGCCATAAAGTAGTTGGGCCTAAAGAATACAACACATCCACAACCATACACCATCGGGTGGCTTCACCAAGGATGAGATCTTCGCGTCAGCTAGTAGTGTCACCTTCCCTATAGCATCAAGCCCTTCATGGATGAGGTACTGTGTGACATTTTTCCTCTTGAATTTTCTGATGTATTGTTAGGAAAACTATACTTGTGGAGGCAACATGCTATATATGAGTCTATACCTCGCTCTGTGATTATTACTTTGGCTAATAAGTTGTACAGGATATCGAAGGTAGCCCCGCCTACCGCCATCTCTTTGATCACTGCAAAGCAATGAAGTAAGATCAGTTCCCATACCAGGAAATTCGTTTTCCTTATGATTCGCCCCTAAGGCAAGAATAATTTTGTAGTCATGGCTTCCAGGAAGGGCTCCTCTACACAACAGTAGCAGATAGACAAGGTCGTGGAGGAGTACAGGGACATTTTCGCCTCGCCCATAGGGGTACCTCTACACTATCAGGTTAAGCACTCCATCGATCTGACCATGGATGTGTTGCTGCCCAATGGAATGATCTATCGATGCTTTGTTCTATAGAATGATGAGATCAAGAGAAAAATTCAAGAACTACTTGTAGAAAGAGCACATCAGGCCAAGCTCATCACCCTGTGGGAGCCTGATTGTATTGGTATAGAAAAAGGATGGGACCTGGAGACTTTGTATTGACTATCGGGTGTTAAACAAGACCATTGTCTAGAATAGGTACCCAATCCTTTAGATTGATGATATTTTAGACCAGCTCAAGGGGGAAAGTATTTCAGCAAGATTGACTTGAAGTCGGATTATCACCAGATGCCTATCAAACCCTCTGATGTGTGGAATACTACCTTCAAATCCAAGGAGGGCCTTTTCAAATGGTTGGTCCTATCATTCAGATTAATGAATGCCCCTGCAACCTTCATGAGACTAATGTACGACATCTTGCATCCCTTCACCAATGAATTCGTGGTGGTGTACTTAGATGGCATCTTGATCTTCAACTAGAGTTGGGAAGAGCGCCTCCACCATATTCGACAGGTCCTTCAAACCCTTCAGCAACACAAGTTGTGTGCTAACTTGGATAAATGCACCTTTGGCCTAACCCAAGTTCAATATCTGGGGTACATCATTGATGACCGGGGTGTACATGTGGACCCATCCAAGATACAAGTCATTCTAGATTGGCCAGCCCTAACCACTCTAACAGAGCTCCACAACTTTTTGGGTCATGCCAATTTCTGTCGTAGGTTCATGTTGGGGTTCTCTCATATCACTTAGACTTGAAGTCAAGTCACCAATGGCAGAGTGAAAGCAAAGTTCTTTTGGTCGAAAACCTAATAGCGAGTGTTCTCCGAGTTGAAGAATTGCCTATGTTCTGCACCAGTGCTCACTTTACCAAACCTACAACAACCATTTCATATTGAGACATATGCCTCTAACTATGCTATTGGTGCAGTCCTTACTCAACACGGGTGTCTAGTGGCTTAACATAGTGAGACACTTTCAGACATAGTCCAAAAGTACCCCACTTACGATAAATAAATGTATTCCATTGTGCAAGTCTGTCATGAATGGAAGCATTACATTCTAGGGAAGGAAACGATCATCCACACAAACCATCATCTTGTATAGTTCATATAGACACAAGGGAAGTTGCAGAACGATTTCCATCAGAAATGGTCCACCTATATGTAACAATTCCATTTGAACATTAAGTATAAGAAGAGTAGCACCAATATTGTCACTGAATACCTCAGTTGACCACCAATCATGGTGCTAATCACTGTGCTCGACTCCTGTGGGCACAAGACATAGGGTGGCCGCATGTTTACAAGAGTGATATAGAATTCAACAACATGTACCATACACTCCTAGAAGGGAATAAAGTTCCAAATTTTCACCTTCAAGATGCACTGTTATGCCACTTGGGACACATATGTGTTCCTTCAAGTGAGCGTGCCAAGATGATTTGGGAGGCGCACTACAATCGGGTCGTTGGATAGTTCGAAGTATAGAAAACAGTGGCAGTATTGCAAAAGTATTTCTATTGGCCAAAACTTCGTGAGGATTTTGGGAAGTACATTAGATCCTGCATGGCCTATGCCATTACCAAACCAACCATCAAGAAGCAAGGCATGTATAATCCTCTACCTACTCCTATTCGGCCTTGGGAATCTATCTCAATGGATTATATGCTAGGTCTTCCTTCTACTAAGCATGACAACAATTATGTTTTCGTGGTCGTCGACAAATTCTCCAAGATGGCCATCATGGCGGCCTACAAGAAGAGTATCACAGTAGAAGCCACCACTAATATCTTCTTTGAGTGAGTGTGGGTACACTTTGGGATCCCACAGTCCATTATCTCAGATTGGGACAACAAATTCCTAAGTGCATTTTAGTCAAGTCTCTAGTCGATTCTAGATACAAAACTCACTAGTTCCATGGCTTTACATCCCCAAATCGATATCCAAACAGAGGTTTTCAACAAGATGATCATATACATTCTATACATGTACAACTCAAAGCATCCACGCACATGGGATGAAAGTCTCCCTTATGTCCAACACAACTACAACAGGTCTCCCTATAGCTCAACATGCAACATCCCCTTTCAGGTAGGGTTGGGATTTCATCCATTATGCCCCCTTGATGTGGCCATACCATTTGTAGCCACTTAGGTAGATTCGCCTCATGTGCAATCCAAAGTTGAAAGGGGTTAATAGCTTCATCAGGTGTTGCACAAGTTCCAAGTGGGCGACAAAGTTTGGCTTCATTTTCAGAAAGAGCACCTTGCTCGACCCCACTGCAAGCTTCACCCACTCCAATATGGGGCATACACCATCACTAAGGTCATCAGTGAAAATTCCTTTGAGCTCAGCATCCAACCGTTCCTTGGTCTGCACCCAGTGTTTAATGTAGATTTCCTTCGACCATACTTTCCACCATTATTGTACACATATGACATTGCCGAATAGCTCACACCAACAGAGCTCAACATGGACTACATGGAATAGGACAAAAATGATCAGATCATGGACACACAAATAAATAATACTCGGAAATAGAGGATACATCTATATCGAGTTGTCAAAGTAGGCCAACTCCTTCACCAAGGCAAATGGATCACCAGGGACCAAGTTTAGTAGAAGTTTCCTCATCTCATGGAGTAACTCAATGCAATGGGGACTGTGGCTTCCTAAGGGGGGAGGGCTAATACAAGTGGATATTGGTGGCCATCCACCTTTTCCACTTGGACTCTCACCATTTTTTCTTTCAATTTTTCAATTTTATTAATTGTAGCATAGTTTACTATTTTTGGCAGTTTTTCAGACCCTGAACTTCCGGAGCCGTTTTCAGGCCCTAAAAGACATTTTTTTTAATTCCTTCCTATTATTATTATGGAAATTTCATCCACATCTATAGTCCTAGAAGATATCTTTCCAGTGAAGTATCATATGCATCAAATGGAGATAATATGACCAAGTTATGACCTCAAGAAGTTGGTTGCCCAACTAACCCCAACGAGACCCATAAACTCTTGGTGTTACATCTCCTTGGGTTAGAGTTTTGGTTGTTTAGGGTTTTATTTTATTGTTCAATAATAAAAAGGCCCTTGAGCCTCATCGTAATTCGGTTTATAGGCATGTAGCCACCACATATCTTCTCAGAGATAAGCTACGATCGCCCAAGCTATCTTATTTCCATTCTGTTTGTAAGCATAGTTCAGTATTTTTATATTAACGAAATGAAGTGTTCTTCTATTGCACCTCTATGTTAATGATTATATATGTAATTTTTTGCGTTCCTATTTAATTTCAGATCATGCAAGCCTGTTATCTACAGTTGCATAGATCTAAGGAATGTTATGACCAACATCACCAACTATATGCTCCTCCTAAGCACTATAGATATGGGGTCTACCACCACTCTAATACTACAAACAATCCTTCTTACGACGATCCTTACCACATATCAAACTCTCCAATCGTTCCCTACCACTGCCTCTAGCCTGTTGCTCTCCACTTCTCTTTCTCTATTGTATTGAATCTCTTGTATGGAACTACATTTTCTTTCTCAGTTGCATCTTGAGGTCTTTCTCTCTTTGGTGGCCATTTTCCTTTATCTTTCTCATTTCTTTTAAAGTCGTTCTTGGGTTCAACTTTGTGCTTCGATTGCTCATAAAAATGCTTCAACTTTTGGATGGCCTCCTCTAATGATCTTGGCTCATTGAACTCAATCCGGTCTCTGTATGCAACTGGAATTCCACTGATGAATCTCTGAACCTTGGCATTATCCTCCTTGGGGTAAGGCACATATCTCAATAGCTCCAAAAATCTACTAGTATACTCATCATCTATCATAGAACCCATCCGCAACTCATAAAACTTCTTAGCTTTGTCATCATAGTACCTCTCCGACAAGTACTTCTTCTTGAAGAGCCTTTCAAATGCATGCCAAGTCAAATCCTCCTCATGGATAAATTTGAAATTCTTCATGTCTTCCCACCAAATATATGCTTTACCTTTGAGACTGAAAAGGGCTATCCTTGCTTTCATGTTTTCTGAATAATCGTGCAATCTAAAATATTTCCTCATACCAAGTAGTCATGCCTCTGCATCCTGTGATTTCTTCATCTCTCCATCAAAGGTAGGTGGCTTCACTTTCTTGAAATCATCTAGCAAGTATCCCCTATAACTCCTCCTGTAAGGGTGATAACGATGACGATCATGATGCTTGTTAGAACCAGAACTAGAATAATACATGTGTCCAAAACCTCTCCTATCTAGAGTGTCCAACAACCTACCATCCTTGATCATGTCAGATCTATCCAACCTATGACCACCATAAGACCCATGTCTACTAGGAGATCTACTGCCATATTCCCCATTATTTTTGTCCTATTTCCCATGTTTGATTTGAAATGGCCCTTGCCGCTGCAATTATAACAAACATTGAAGTAGTATTGCATTCACCTCTGCATGTTTCTCTTGTGCCTACATGATTTTATCATTGTCCACTTTACAACTCCTTATTTCTTCCCATAAGCTTCTAAATGCATCTACCAAATCATAATAATGACCCACACCATGTTGCTCATCTTATGCATAGGAATATTCTATGTAGTCTACCACCTTGCTAGCCATCTAATCTCTTTCCTGCAAGGCATATTATTTTATATAAACCAATTACAATAAACCAACACACCTTAGCATAATTTGGGGAGGATACCTTGTCTGCAATATCATCAAATCAACGTGATACATATATAACATAATCATAACATCATATAGACATATATCAAATAAGTGTATCAACGCATAAACACCATTCTAGCTAGGGTCCAATCATCAATGTAAGGCCATATCAATAATGCATTCTATGACCTTATGCATGACAACACACATTATTCCATCATACACATTTCCACATGCAACCATCAACATGCATAAGAAATTCCTAATCAACTACACATATGCATAACTGCATGTAGTCGAGCATAAGTAATCAATTCTTGTAATCAACCTACAAGATTGATACATGTAATCAAAACATTCAAAAGTGCAACCCAACATACAAGGGTGTAATCAAGTTGCATATAATCAAGTTGTGTATAAGTTGCATATAATCAAGTAACCAATCATATACTTTTGATGTTACATTCCACAAAATCACATCAAGTTCCTCATGATAACCTTACTACAACCATGATCAACATGATGTATTGTAACAAGCACATCAAACACAATTGTAAGAGACACACATGCAACTGACATGCATGCATGACCAACACACATTGCCCATCAAGTTTGAGGGGTAAACATGAGACGAGAGGCTACTATGACCAAATTCGACCTCTTATGTGACCTTAAGGAAGTGGAATTGATGTAACATGTTGGGATGGGGTCCCTAGGGTCAATTTTGTTAAGTTTTAAGAAAATTTTGTAATATCTTTTGTAATGAATCATGAAATGTGGAAGCGGAGCACAAAGCTAGTACGAGTCAAAGGGACTTTAGTCCCTTGGGTCGGTAGGTAATAGAGTGGTTTTGTGACCCGCCCATGGTCTGTGAACCGTGGTATTGTAATAAAATAGTATATATATATATATGAGTCATAGTGAGTCTTAAGAATAACAGAATCAGAAGAATCATTGTAAGGGCAAGGTGCTAAGGCAGGGAAAGTCTGTTTTCTGTACTTAGGTGAAAGGGGAAGGCTCTTGCAGTTAAGTGTGCGGAGACATTTGTAAGTCTGCAAGCTTAGTGCGCAGGGATAAGAGGTCTGTAATTGAACACTTATACTTAATAAAGACTGTTTTGGGCCGAAATTGATGCATCTGCGTATTATTATTTACTTTTGCTAATTTCATGTATCTTTTCTTTGTGATATATTTTATATCAATTAATGCTTGTTTATTGTGCGAAAGTGCTAGATCGGTAATATTTATGGATGATTAGTACAATTAAGCACCTTCATGAAGATTTGGAAGTCATTTAGATAGATTTGTAGTAGTTATATGTTCGAAAGGATTAGAGCTACGTAAGTAGATCTAAGCCATAGGGACTTCAGGAAGCCATCACACAGGCCTTTGGATGCTGAAACCTGGTTCTATCATCTCCCAATACTGTTTCGGGTGAGATTGTAGCCTATGCTATGTGAGTTATTGCCACAAGGGCTAGAAGTTATGGTTTTGTTGGTTGGCACAGATAACATTGAACCTAGGCCAAGCCACATCAAGCCAACAAATGGATCCTTATTAGGACCAAGATCTATCTAAGGAATGTGTGATGTCGAATAAGTGGTTTCTTATTAAGAAGGTAATCGAAAAGTGGATCGATCAGAAGTTGCATGCATTTACAGCTTAGGAGAATAGAAACCTATAGTTATCCAAGGAACAATGGCTTAATAGATACCTCTACACCAATAAAACCGAAGACTTTTCTTGTTTCTTCCCTTGAGAATTGCTTGAGTGGTTATCTAAATTAGCAGACAGTTAGGGTATGTGGAGACTTGATGACCCTATTGTGTGGACTCCAGAGCTAGTGAAGCGCCTAGCTTTAGAAAATAAAATTGTGTGGGTTGTTGACCATTGAATTGATCATATCTTAGGAGGATTCATCACTGAGCTCATGATCGATACGACCATCAGCTATAGCGAAGCAGAGCACAGGCTCTTCAAGGGACTGTGAGGTAAGTATTTAAAATTTCTGAAAACTAGGATTAGGATGTTGTTCTATGAAAAAAGGGTTATGCCATTACCTTGATGTTTGGGACTATGTGAAGTGGAAAAGCCTTTCGAAGGAACAAATAATTAGGCTTTGAACACAGTCCACTATTAGTATCCTCTTCCAGCGACGACAAAGGAACTATTTTGATTACACCACGAAGTGTGTTGCAGATAGTAAGTCAAGGTATCCTGAGGATATCTCACCCATCCACTCCACCTACACCTCCACCTCCACCTCCGCATCAACCATTCAACATGGCGAACACAATGAAGATGTTGATCTTCAAATGGTTGGGATGTGAAGAACCCGAACAATTTTGGTTCATTGTAAATGTTGTGTGGACAGCACAATAGATTACTGATGATAATATAAAGATATCACAGATGGTCAAAGTGTTGCAGGATAGGGCGCTGACTTGGTATATCAAGTTCTGTCAGGATAGACCTGGTGCGATGATGGCAGAGACTCAACAGGCGTTAAATAGTGAGTTTAAGAAGCCTAAGTCTCAGGTGCAGTTTATAACGAAGTTTATGGAAATACAATAGAGGGTAAATGAGTCCTTGTGAGATTTCGATCAAAGGCTAAAATGCCTAATCTGGTAGGCTAATATGAAGATCATAGATGATCAACATAGAGATTGGTACATTGCTTTGTTGTTGCCTCATTCAAGATTACCATTATCACAACAAAATATAGGAACGCAAGCGGAGGTTGTGGAGATCACGACGAGGTTAAAAGACTTGCCAATGTAGGATATGAATTTTGGAGTACAACATATTCAGTCGCAGCCGGAAAACCTGGACATGGAATTGCAAAGCTTGAAGACACGGAAGGAACCTTAGCTAGAGGTGCGCACTAAAGTCTAGTGTATAAAATGCAAAGAAAAGGGACATGATAAGGATCACTACCCTGTTTATCAGAATTACTTGATTGGAGGAGGTCTTGTGCCTCTGAAGCTTGATAAAATTGTGGGACCGAGCATGGGAGTACCATTATGGTGCGCTATCTACCAGATAGCTGGGAAGCACGCGACTAATAATTGTCACCTCTTGCAAAAGTTTGTTCAAACACCACAATAATTTTTTTTTACTTTCTGTAAATCAATTTGACATGAGGAGCAAAACTGTTGAAGATATGAATTGATGATGGAGCGGACCCCTGCATATCGAATGCAAGAAAAAAATTGGCCTCAAGATCATGGTGCAAGTACATCACGCAGAGGATTTCAAGGACGTGGAAGAGGAAGAGGAGGAGGGGTTAGCAAAGATCATGGACAAATCATTTGTTATAACTGTGGCGAAGAAAGACATTTTGTGCACAACTGTCAAAACCCTACACATCCTTCTTGTCAATATTGCAGACAGTTTGACCATGTGATAGAAGATTGCCCAGTGCTGATTACCAAGATACAAGAGAAAAAGACACAACAAGCTATGTAAAACATACAGATGATGAGGGCCAAGCCTCCTGAAGAGGACCATAGCATTAATATCATGACACGAAGTGTTATAGATACAAGAGAAGATAATGGAAAGTAGCCAAAACCCGAAGGATGGGTGTGTAAGGCTGCACAAAAAGAAATCGTATTTGATCTCAATCAGGCTAGAGAAACTTGAATGGAAGCCAAGAAGAATTTTTTTTGAAGCTTCTACATCAGGAAGTTAAGAGAAATTGGTTGCAAACAGTGAAATACACAATGTG
The DNA here is from genome assembly GCA_000404065.3 of Pinus taeda. Lineage (NCBI taxonomy): Eukaryota > Viridiplantae > Streptophyta > Pinopsida > Pinales > Pinaceae > Pinus > Pinus taeda. The sequence continues at coordinate 35,640 of APFE031263766.1, read as the reverse complement.
AATCCATCGCTATTGGCTACTTTTTTAAAAACTTGTATGAAGTTGTTGTGGGATAAGAAGGTGGTAGATGGGATCTAGGAGCTAATTGATAATTTCATGGGAAAAATTAAGACTCCTTCAAAACAGCACGCTGTAAGGAAACTGGGTAAACATAAGAATTGGACAGGGCAAAAGATGAGGTTGAACGCGCAGATAGGGGAGTATGAAATGGATCAAGTTATCTTGGATCTAGGATCTGATGTGAATGTACTACCTAAGTAGACATAGGAAAGGATGGGAAGACTTGCGCTAAAATGGTCTCCTATATAGATACGCATGGCCAGTCAATAAAAAATCATTCCCATGGGACGCCTATATGTGGTAACAGTCAATATTGAGGGAGTTAGCGCTCTGGCCAATTTTGAAGTAATTGAAATGGTGGATGATAGCAATCCTTACCCTGCGCTACTAGGAATTGATTGGGCCTTTGACATGGGTGTCGTAATCAACTTGAAGAAATGAAGGATGAAATTTGAAAGGAATGTGTTGCAAGTTATTGTACCACTAGATCCTGATGAAGGGTTGTGCTACACTAAACCGGTCCGTGACTCTGTGCAGGAGGATGGTTCAGATCAAATATACAATATTACTGTGCATGATGAGGATTGGATCAATCCTACTACAGATGGGTGGCTTGCATGGGATAGAGATAGCTCTTGTACCTCAGATTCAAATGAAGAGCTCAAACACTGGCACAATAGATTGCATGAAGTTTCCACACTACATTGTAATATGATGACAAAATCGTTGTGGTGCATATCCATAGAGGTAAGAAATATCCTTCGTTATGATGGCTTAAATGATGTTAATTCATTTTAGGATGGCTACATTTACCCATTGGTGGGGTACACATAAGGATAGCTTCGCTAATTGGAAGGAATACAAGCGGATGATGAAGCTAAGGATTGGTTACACTAATACTCATATGATTGAAAAATACAGTGGAAAGGATGACTTGCACGAGCACTTGGGGAGAAAAGCCATAACCGGAATGGGTGAATATATTTTGTCACACCTTAGATACTATTGCAATGAATTGGTGATTGGAAATGGAGCTATGCCATGGACGACTAAATGGGATATCTTCAAGGAAATTTTCTTGTTAACTTTCAGCTTTGAGGATGGATTTGAGTGCATTGATGAAGTGCTCCAGGAAATTAAGGCCACTATCTTTAGAGCACCTGAAGAGTCGGTAGAATGGGTTCAACTAGACTGGAATACCCATCTATGCCATGCACTGGAATGCTACAATGTGACTGTAGAAGAAGAGGAAGAGGATCCCGAGAAGATCAACATTCCATAAACCAAAGGACAACATGAGATTGAAGGACCCAAAGCAGCGAACCCTGATATAACAGAACTATTGAAGACTAGGCAAGTAAACATTGGGTCTAACGTGTAGCCTAATTTTGCAAAGATAGGTGATTATTGCGATAAAGATACAGTTGATAAAGTGGCAGAACTATTGCATGAATACCAGGACTTGTTTCCTACCAAGTTCTTGGAACTGAAAGGAATAGTAGGGGATCTCGGAGTGATGAAGATTGCCTTAAAGCCCGATACAAAGCCTGTAAAACAGAGACCTTACCATCTAAATCATAAGTATAAGGAGAAGGTGTGTAAAGAGTTGGAAAAAAATGTTGGAAGCTAGAATCATTGAGCCAGTAGAAGAGTCTGATTAGGTAAGCCCTCTGGTTGTCCAGGAAAAGAAGCAGCAAGGTGAAATCAGGATATGTGTGGTTATGAGAAAGCTTAATGATGCGTGCATTCATGACCCATTTCCAACCTTGTTTACAGATGAAATTTTGGAGAATGTTGGAGGGCATGAATCTTGTTTGTTCACTGATGGGTTCTTACGGTACCATCAAATTAAGACTGCACCGGCAGATTGTAGCAAGATGACCTTCACAATGGAGTGGGGATGCTTCTAGTACACAGTAATTCCATTCGAGCTGAAGAATGCGCCCACAATATTCTCAAGGATTGTAATTGCAGCGTTTAAAGAGTTCATCCATAAATTCTTAGAAGTGTATTTTTATGACTGAACTATGTTTGGATTGGTAAAGCGCTACGTTGAAAGTATGCACCTTATGTTGGATATTTTTCATCAATACCATATTGGCCTGAATCTGAAGAAATGTATATTTTGCATGCCTTATGGGATATTGCTTGGACATGTACTCTGCAAGAATGGATTAATGGTAGACCCTGTGAAGATAGTTGTGATTGTCAATTTAGAAGCTCTGAAGAATGTAAAGATATTATGTGCAATTTTGGAGCACACTGGCTACTATAGAAAGTTTATCAAAGCTTACGCACAAATAACTACGCTGATGGAGAAATTACTAAGAAGGACATGGATTTCTGCTGGGATGAGGACTGTCAACAAAGTCTGGATGTGTTAAAGGAAAATATGGTGATTGCACCATTTTCGTGTTTCCAGACTGGAAGAAAGAATTTCATGTACATGTGGATGCCTCATGTATTGTGTTGGGTGTGCTATTGACCCAGCCAGGAGAAATAGAAATTGATCATTCTATAGCCTTCGCAAGCAGAAAATTGCCAAAGGCGAAGAGTAAATATTCAACTACAGAGTGCGAAGGACTGGAGATGGGATACGCGTGACTGCAGAAATTCTGACATTACCTATTAGTCATGCATTTCAAAATGTACACAGATCATTCCCCTCTCAAGTACATGGTAAACAAGCCTGTGTTGTGGGGGAAGATCTGTAGGTGTTTGTTTCTTTTTCAGGAATATGATTGAGGTAATTTTGAAGCCTGGATGATTAAACGCGGGACCAGATCATATATCTAGGATCGAGACAGGCGAAGAACCTACTGGTCTAGAAGATGGATTTCCAAATGCGTGGCTCTTTGCGATGCATGTCATAGATGATAACTTTGCTTATATAATCTAGTTTTTGACTACTGGCATAGCCCTGGAAGGATATTCTACCTAGCAGAAAAAGGAATTAGTGGTCAGTGCAGCTAACTTTTCTGTGATTGCAGGACACTTGTATAAGATGGCCACTAATGAAATACTACGCCGATATGTTCTGGAGTTTGAATGAACTAGAATCCTCACCAAAGCACATGGAGAAGTGGCGGGCAAACACTATGCAAGCAGAGCAACCGTATAGAATATTCTGTGTGTAGGATTATGGTGTCCAAAAGTGCATAAGGATTCTAAGGCATATTGTAGGGAATGCGATGCTTGTTAGAGGATGGGGAAACCATCACGAAGGGACGAGGTACCCTTAAATCCTCCGATTTCATTACAAGTCTTTGATAAATGGGTGATTGAATTTGTAGGCCCGATACAGTCACCAGGGAAAAATACGGGCACACGGTATATTATTACTGAGATTGAGTATTTGACAAGATGGGCGTAAGCACAACCGATGAAAGACTATAGCACTACTACAGTTTTGAAGTTTTTGTTTGAATATGTATTGACTCATTTTGATTGTCCTAAGATATTAATAAGAAATAGGGGTATGCATTTTCTAAGTGAGACAATTGTCATAATGCTCAAATAATTCCAGGTCTATAATCAAAAGAGTACACCTTATCATCCTCAGGTAAATAGTATGGTTGAAGCATTCAATAAAATCCTGGCAAATGCATTGACTAAGGTCTACAACCCTCAAAGGAATGATTGGGATGTGCACATACCAACAATCCTATGGGCATATAGGATGACGTGAAAGAAGTTGATAGGACAAACCCCGTTCAGACTGGTTTATGGGGTAGAGGTTGTGATACCCATTGATTATATCATACCAAGTCTATGGATTGTAGCATTGACCAATATGGAAGACCACAAGACTATGGAGGAGCGCCTCGTGGAGTTGTTAGAGTTAGAAGAAGACCAATTCTTAGTAGGATTTCACCAACAGGTGAAAAGGAGCGCGAGAAGACTTGGCATGATTGACATATTAAGTTGTGCACCTTCAAGATGAATGATTTAGTGCTTCTTTATGATAGAAAATTCACAAAGTTCCCTGGGAAGTTTCAAATCAATTGGCTAGGGCCCTACGTAGTTCAGGAAAATACAAATGGTGGTGCAGTTCATCTCATGAAGCTGAATGGGGAATTATTTCTAGGACAGGTCAATGGAAGTAATTTGAAGTTGTATCAAGGGGATCTTGCCCCTATGCAATGACTACATGATGGCAGGATAGTCTTAGTACTCCATGCAACTGTAAGGAATTACGAGACTATAAACTACACTACCCAAAGAATGGGAAAACAAAGAAAGGGGGCTACACAAACCCTCCCCCTTGGGGAACACCGTTCATGGACTTTCATTGTTGGAGGTAGTGCAATTCGATATGCCATTGGTCCAATCATTTCAAGGATCTTGAAAGGCCTACAATACCGTGGTGCCAAATTGGCACATGAACCAATCCTCAAAGAGATTTTCTTGGGCTTGGTGCTCAAATACACATGCTCCCCAAATTGAAACTCCTTGAACAAACTGTTCCTATCTACATAGCTCTTATGCCTATCCTATGTTTCCTTTAGATTCCTCTTTATAACTTGTATTTCCTGCTCCATGTCTCCTAACATATCTAGTGCAATAAGTGCTATGTTCACTGAATCACTCTAGCTGATAGGAGTATTACAAATACGCCTATAAAATGCCTCAAAAGGACTCATCCTCAATGAATCTTGATAACCATTGTTGTATGCATGTTTAAAATAGCAACAAGAAATGTTAAAAATAGAATCCATAAATTCAAATTTAATTTGTCCTTGAATTAAATTGAGAATGAAAATTGTAATTATTTTCTCATAGAAACTTGTAATAGTTAACTAAGTTAAGTTGACTTAGTTAACTTAGGAATTTCGAGTTGGAATTCTTTTGGAAGTCATGGATATGTTCCCCTTAAGTTTTAGGGGTCCAAGATGAGTTTAATTGTGAGTTTTAATTAAATAACTCGGTTTACTGAGTTATGTTCAATTAAATTAGTTCCAAACTATTTGTATAACTAATAGAGAGTTAACAGTCAGTTGGTGCACTAGTGCATCCACAAGCGTCATTCCAGTTAATTGAAGATTCCCTCATCAGAAACTCATGCATGTTGGTTTTGAGAAAGATCTAGTTGAGAATATAGTGCAAGTGCAGTGTACTATCAGTTGTATGATTTACCAAGTTGGGTATATCATGCATGCAAGCAGGAAGTCAACCTAGATTGGATTGCATAGTTTTGGAAGAACTCGATTCCCAATAATATGGGTTATTCAGCCATAGGAATTGCACAAGAAAATAGGGGCTTGGAGAGTAGTAGAAGAGGTTGAGGTTTGGCTTGAGCTAGCTTGTGAGCTAAGATATTGATTATACTTGTGCAGGGATTTTTCTTATGAGAACAAACATTGTATTATCTTGGATTTCTAATTAATGCAATATAGATAGTAGGGGTTTTGGGCTGAGGCTTTCCTCGAATAAATATTTTGTTATGTGCCATTGATTTGTCTTCTTCTTGTTCATATTGTTTTCATCGATCTATTGGATTTTGTTGGTTGAAAGTAAAAGTAGATTCTTGTCCTATGCTTTAGTAAATTGCATGAGCTTGTGAATGTACAGGATTTTCTACATGGTATCAGAGCTTGATTTTTACAAATATCTACATGGTATCAGAGCTGAGAATAGCATACTAGAGGATATTTTGAATTTTTGAGTTCAGAGTTACAGGTGAAATTCAAAATTGCATTTCATACTTCAATATTGGAAGATGGTGTTCTACGATTTGCAACTCGAGTATGCCTTCGAAGGCAACTTGAATTTTATAGCCTGGAGGGAAAGAATAGAGGTTGTGCTAGAGGATAATGGCTTGAAGGAATTCATTGATCAAGAAATTCATAAGCCATCAGCATCGAATGCAAAGAATTTGGTCAAATGGAAGAAGTGTGTGGCAAAGACAAGGTAAATAATCCTTGAGGGATTTTGAGACCACATTGTCTCGAGTCTCCATGGCAAGGAAACTCCACATGCTATGTGGAAATAATTGAAGGAAGTTTTCCAAAATAAAAGTGACAATAGGAAGTTGGCACTGAAAGATAAACTTCAAAAAATCAAGATGGAGTGGACAACTCAATTCCAAATTACTTGACCAAGTTCACTCATTGTCGAGATGAGCTTGGAAGTGTTGGAATCATTGTTACCAAGAAAGATATAGTAGGTCTTGTTCTTTTAGGACTTCCCAAGAGTTGGAATAGTTATCAAGACTCTGTCAATGGGAGGGAGCTGCTAGATCGAGAATGACTGTGGTTGGATTTGGTATAAGAGGAGTTTTGATGGAACACCAGAGATGGGACCTCTTCCAAGGAAGTGGAAGAGGATTTCTCCTTAGGGAGTAAGGAAAATAAGGCCAACGGAAACAAGTCCCAGGGTGAGGTGGGTTACAAGAAGATTGACTTGTCGAAAGTCAAGTGTTTTCACTTTCACAAGCATGGGCACTATGCCATGAATTACCCACAAAAGAAAGAAAGCAAGAAGGAACCTGCAGTAGCTGCAACACATAAAGTTCTAGCTTCACAATTCAAACTCAATTTCGCTCTCATTGCATGCATGGCTAGCACTGCCATGGGAGGTGTGTTGTATCTTGACAGCATTGCCTCGTTCCATATGATGGGGAACAAAAATATCTTTAGTGATTTTGAGGAGAAAGAACTCAAGAAAAGTATAGAGTTTGGAGGTGACGAGAGGTATAGAGCTACCGGGATAGGTACGAATACCTTTCAGAAGGAGTTTGGCTCCCCTCTTAGGATCACAGATGTGATGTATGTTCCAGGGTTAAAGAAGAATCTTGTTTCAAGTGCGGTACTGGAAGAATGTGGCTATGATGTAATTTTTAGTAAGGGAAAAGTTTTCCTTAGACACATTTCTATGGGACAGGTGAAACACATCGGTGCACGGGTCAAGATCCTGTATACTCTTGAGGTTCAAGATGCATGCAAAGCCTTGAGGAGCAAGGTACAGGTTAGAGACTTGATAGTTGAGAGGGAAATTAAATCACCTCTCCACATGACGCCTCAAAAGAAGTAGTCTCAGAAGCAACTTCAGGAAGTTGTGGAGAAGCCACAACTAGAGAAGCTGAGAGGAGACTAAGTGGAGGCATCCACTCATGCAAAGACCTCCATTTGGGGGAAATTTCAAGCCAAGTGGTAAGAGGGAGCACATGTAGCTATACCTCCAGGTGTGAGGTGGGGCGATGTGAAGTGATAGTCCCAAGAGGGATGAAATTGGGCAGGGTCCATTGAGAGGGTTTATCTCATGGATTGTACGTTGCTACAGGAACCCAAAGTACATAGTAGTAGGAGGAATCAATGTCAATTTATGTGGACAAAGATTAGAGTGATAGGGGCTAGAGAAGTTAGATACTAAAGAGTGTAGAGAAGGGTTGACAACAGTGCAGAAAGGCAAAGTCAATAGAAGTGCAGAGTTTTCAATCGATAGAGGCAATAACAGTTAGAGACTTTGATGACAAATGCATCATACTGATTTAGGTTGGATGTTTTTTGGTTTCTTGAGTTGTTGTAGCAACAACACTAGAGAGAATTGTTGCATGCAAAACATTCCAAAGGTTCAGGATGGGGAGCGAGTTGAATTCCTTTCTTGTTGAGAGGGAGTGTTGAAAATAACAACAAGAAATGTTAAAAATAGAATCCAAAATTTCCAATTTAATTTTTCCTTGAATTAAATTGTGAATTAAAATTGTAATTCTTTTCTCATAGCAACTTGTAATAGCTAAGTTAATTTGACTTAGTTAACTTAGGAATTTTGAGTTGGAAGTATTTTGGAAATCATGTATATGTTCTCCATAAGTTTAAGGGGTCTAGGATGAGTTTAGTTGTGAGTTGTAATTAGATAACTCAGTTTACTGAGTTATGTTTAGTTAAATTAGTTCCAAACTATTTTTGAAACAAATCGAGAGTTAACAATCAGTTGGTGCACTAGTGCATCCACAAGTGTCACTCCAGTTAACTGAATATTCCCTCATCATAAACTCATGCATGTCAGTTTTGAGAAAGACCCATTTGAGACTAGAGTACAGGGACAATGTACTATCAATTGTATGATTTACTGAGTTGTATATATCATGCATGCAATCAAGAAGTCAACCTAGATTGGTTTGCATAGTTTTGGAAGCACTTGATTCCCATTAATATGGGTTATTCAGCCATAGGAATTGCGCAAGGAAATAGCGGATTGGAGAGAAGCAGAAGAGGCTGAGGTTTGGCTTCACCAAGGATGATATCTTCGCGTTAGCCAACATTGTCACCTTCCCTATAACATCAAGCCCTTCACGGATGAGGTATTGTGTGACGTTGCTCCTCTTGAAGTTTTTGATGTATTGTTAGGAAAACCATACTTGTGGAAGCGACATGCTATATATGAGTCTAGACCTCGCTGCGTGATTATTACTTTGGCTAATAAGTTGTACACGATATCGAAGGTAGCCCCACCTACCACCATCTCTTTTATCACTGCAAAGAAATGCAGTAATATCATTTCCCATACCAGGAAATCCATTTTCCTTATGATTTGCCCCCAAGGCAAGAAACATTTTGTGTCCACGGCTTCCAAGTAGGGCTCCTCTACATAGCAGCAATAGATGGACAAGGTCGTGGAGGAGTACAGGGAAATTTTTTCCTCACCCACAAGGGCAACTCTGCACTGTCATGTAAAACACTCCATTGATATGACCCCAAGCGCGTTGCTGCCCAATGGACCGATCTATCGATGCTCTATTCTGGAGAATGATGAGATCAAGAGGAAGATTCAAGAACTACTGTAGAAAGGGCACATCAGGCCAAGCTCATCACCCTGTGGGAGCCCGATTGTATTGGTACAGAAAAGGATGGGACCTGGAGGCTTTGTATTGACTATCGGGTGTTGAACAAGATCATTGTCTAGAATATACCCATTCCTATGGATTGATGACCTTTTGGACTAGCTCAAGGGGGCCAAATATATCAGCAAGATTGACTTGTAGTCAGGTTATCACCACATGTCTATCAAAATCTTTGATGGGTGGAAGACTACCTTCAAATCCAAGGAGGGCCTTTTTGAATCGTTGGTCATGTCGCTCAGATTGATGAACACCCCTACAACCTTCATGAAACTGATGGACGACATCTTGCGTCCCTTCACCAATGCATTCTTGGTGGTGTATTTAGATGACATCTTTATCTTTATCTAGAGTTGGGAAGAGCACCTCCACCATATTCGATAGGTCCTTCAAACCCTTTGACAACACATGTTGTGAGATAACTTGGATAAATGCACCTTTGGCGTAATTCAGGTTCAATATCTAGGGTACATCATTAATGAGTAGGGTGTACATGTGGACCCATCCAAGATACAAGTCATTTAGAATTGGCCAGCCCCAACCACTCTAACAGAGCTCCACAAATTTTTGAGTCTTGCCAATTTCTACTATAGGTTCGTGTTGGGGTTCTCTCATATCACTTAGCCTTTAAGTCAAGTCACCAAGGGTGGAGAGAAAGAAAAGTTCTTTTGGTCAGAAACCTAACAATGAGTGTTCTACAAGTTGAAGAATCGCCTATGTTCTACACTAGTGCTCACATTACCAGACCTGCAACAACCATTTGAGATTTAGATAGATGCCTTCGACTATGCTATTGGTGCAGTTCTTACTCAACACGGGTATCCAGTGGCTTACCATAGCTATGTCTGAAAGTACCCCACTTATGACAAAGAAACTTATTCCATTATGTAAGCCTGTCTTTAATGGAAGAATTACATTTTGGGGAAGGAAATGATCATCCACACAGACCATCAGTCTCTATAGTTCATACAGACACAAGGGAAGTTGTGGAACGATCGCCATGATAAATGGTCCACCTATATGTAATAGTTACATTTTAACATTAAGTATAAGAAGGGAAGCACCAATAACGTCCCTGAATACCTCAGCCAACCACCAGTCATGGCGCTAATCATTGTGCTCGACTCCTGTGGGCACGAGACATCGGGGTGGCTGCATATTTACAAGAGTGATCTAGAATTCAGTAGCATGTACCAGACACTCCTAGAAGGGAAGAAAGTTCCAAATTTTCACCATCAAGATGCAAGGTTATGCCACTTGGAACACATATATGTTCCTTCAAGTGAGTGTGCCAAGATGATTTGGGAGGTGCACTACAGTCGGGTTGCTGGACATTTCAGAGTAGAGAAAATAGTGGCTATATTGCAAAATTATTTTTATTGGCCGAAACTTTGTCACGATGTTGGGAAGCACATTAGATCCTGCACCTCCAGTTCCATTACCAAACCAACCATCAAGAAGCAAGGCATGTATAATCCTCTACCTACTCCTAGTCGGCCTTGGGAATTTGTCTCCATGGATTATATGTCAGGTCTTCCTTCTACTAAGCATGACAACAATTATGTTTTCATGGTCATCGACAGATTTTCTAAGATGGCCATCATGGCGGTCTGCAAGAAGAGTATCACAAAAAAGGCCACCACTAAGATCTTCTTTGAGCGAGTGTGGGTACACTTTGGGATCCCACAATCTATTATCTCAGATCGAGATAGCAAATTCCTAGGTGCATTTTAGGCAAGTATCTAGTTGATTCTGGATACAAAACTCACTAAGTCCATGTCTTTCCTTCCCCAAATTGATAGCCAAATAGAGGTTTTCAACAAGATGATCGTACACATTCTATGCATGTACAACTTGAAACATCCATGCACATGGGATAAAAGTCTCCCCTATGTCAAACACAACTACAAAAGAGCTCTCCATAGCTCAACACGCAACAACCCCTTTCAGGTAGGGTTGGGATTTCAACGATTATGCCCCATTGATGTGGCCATACTTTTTGCAACCACTCAGGTAGATTCAGCTCAGGTGCAGTCCGAAGCTGAAAGGGCTAATAACTTCATTGAGTGCATTCAACACATCTACCAACAAGTCCATGATATATTGGATAGATCCAATTCTAATTACAAGCAGTGCCATCGTCATCGTCGAGTGTTGCACAAGTTGCAAGTGAGCGACAAAATTTGGCTTCATTTGTAGAAAGAGCGCCTTGTTGGACCCCACCACAAGCTTCTCCCACTCCGATGTGATCCATACACCATCAGATAGGTCATCAATGACAATGCCTTCAAGCTCAACATCCCATCGTTCCTTGTTCTGCTCCCATTGTTCAATGTAGATCACCTTCGGCCATACTTTCCACCATTGTTGTACACATATGACATTGCCTAATAGCTCACACCAATATAGCTCAACCTGAACTACATGGAACATGCCAAAAATGATCAGATCATGGAAACACAAATCAAGAACACTCGACAACAGAGGATACATCTATATTGAGTTTTCAAAGCAGGCCAACTCCTTCACCAAGGCAAATGGCTCACTAGGGACCAAGTTCAGCAGAAGTTTCCTCATCTCATGAAGGAACTCAATGCAATGGGGATCGTTTCTTCTTAAGGAGGGAGGACTAATCCAGGTGGATATTGGTGGCCACCCACCTTTTCCACTTGGACCCTCACCATTGTTTCTTTCAGTTTTTCAATTTCCTTAATTGTAGCACAATTTACAGATTTTGGCAATTTTTCGAGTCTTGAACTTCCGGAGCTATTTTGAGGCCCTAAAAGGCATTTTTTTGGAAAAAATCCTTTCGATGATTATTATGGAAATTTCATTTGCACCTATAGTTGTAGGAGATATATTTCCAAGGAGGTATCATACACGTCAAACAGAGATAATATGACCAAGTTATGACCCCGGGAAATTGGCTGCCCAACTAACCTCAACGGGGCCCATAAACTCTTGGTGTTGCATCTCCTTGGGTTAGGGTTTTGGTTGTTTAGGGTTTTATTTTATTTTTCAATAATAAAAATGCCCTTGAGCCTCATTGTAACTCAATTTGAGGCATGTAACCGCCACATCTCTTCTTAGAGATAAGCTACGATCACCCGAGCTATCTTATTTCCATTATGTTTGTAAGCATAGTCTAGTGTTTTTATATTAATGAAATGAAGTGTTTTTCTATCGCACCTCTATGTTTATGATTATATTTGTAAATTTTTGCATTCCTATTTAAGTTTGGATCATGCCACACTGTTGTCTATAGCGGCATAAGATCCAATGAATGCTATGACCAACCTCACTAACTGTACGTGCCTCCTGAGCATTGTAGATAAGGGGTCTATCACCACTCTGATACTATAAACAATCCTTCTTATGATGATCCTTACCACATATCCAACACTGCAATGGTTCCCTACCACTACCTCTATCCTGTTTCTCTCCACGTCCCTTATTTGTTGTATTGAATCTCTTGTATGGAACAACATTTTCTTTCTTAGTTGCATATTGAGGTATTTCTCTCTTTGGTGGCCATTTTATGTTAACTTTCTCATTTCTTTTCAAGTCATGCTTGGGCTCAACTTTGTGCTTTGGTTTCTCATAAAAATGCTTCAACTTTCATATGGCCTCCTCCAATGATCTAGGCTCATCAAACTCAATCTGGTCTTTGTATGCAATTGGAAGTCCAGTGATGAATCTCTGAACCTTGGCCTTTTCCTCCTTGAGTTAAGGCACATATCTCAACAAGTCCAAAAATCTGCTAGTATACTCATCATCTATCATAGAAACCATCCACAACTCATAAATCTCCTTAGATTTGTCATCATAGTACTTCTTCGACAAGTTATTCTTCTTGAAGAGCCTTTCGAATACATGCCAATTCAAATCATCCTCCTGTATAAATTTGAAATTATTCACATCTTCCCACCAAATATCTGCTTTACCTTTGAGACTGAAAAGGGATGTCCTTGCTTTCATGTTTTCTGAATAATCGTGAAATCTAAACAATTTCCTCATGCCAAGCAGTCATGCCTCTACATATTGTGTATTCTTCATCTCTCCATCAAAGATAGGTGGCTTTTCTTTCTTGTAATCATCTGGCAAGTATCCCCTATCACTCCTCCTGTAAGGGTGATAATGATGATGATCATGATGCCTGTCAGAACCAAAACTAGAATAATATCTATGTCCAAAACCTCTCCTATCCAAAGTGTCCAAAAACCTACCATCCTTGATTGTGTCAGATCTATCCAACCTGTGACCACCATAAGACTTGTGTCTACTAGGAGATATACTTCCATATTCCCCATTAGTTTTATCCTCTTTCCCATGTTTGATTTGAAGTGGCCCCTGCCACTGCAATTCTAACAAACTTTGAAGTAGTATTGCATTCACCTCTGTTTGTTTCTCTTATGCTTGCATGATTTTATCATTGTCTGCTTTACAACTCCTTATTTCTTCCCACAAGATTCTCAATGCATCTGCAAAATCATAAGAATGCCCCATACCATGCTTCTCATCTTATGCATAGGAAGATTCTATGTAGTCTACCACCTTGCTAACCATTTGATCTCTTTCCTACAAGGCATACTATGTCAGCCAAACCAATTACAATAAAACAATGTACCTTAGCATAATTCAAGGAGTATACCTTGTCTGCAAGATCATCACATAAATGTGATACATATATAACATAATCATAACAACATATAGAAATATATCAAATAAGTGTATCAATGCATAAACACCATTCTAGCTAGGGTCTAGTCATCAATGCAAAGCTATATCAACAATGCATGCTATGACCTTTATGCATGACAACACATGTTATTCCATGGTACATATTTCCACATGCAATCATCAACATACATAAGAAATTCCTATTCAAATACACATATGCATAACTACATGTAGTAGAGCATAAGAAATCAATTCTTGTAATCAACCTACAAGACGGATACATGTAATCAAAACATTCAAGAGTGCAACCCAACATACAATGGTGTAATCAAGTTGCATATAATCAAGTTGTGTATAAGCTATATATAATAAAGTAACCAGTCATATACTTCTGACATTAGATTCCACAAAATCACATCAAGTTCCTCATGATAACCTTACTACAAACATGATCAGCACGATGCAGTGTAACAAGCATGTGGAACACAAGTGTAAGATACACACATGCAACTGAAATGCATGCATGACCAACACACACCACCCATCCAGTATGAGGGTTGAACTATGCTCTGATACCAATTTGTAACACGCCCTCCTAGGTTTATCCAAAGTAGCCATGCCAACCGAGGTAAACATGAGACGAGAGGCTACTATGATCAGATTCAACCTCTTATGTGACCTTAAGGAAGTTGGGTTGATGAAACATGTTGGGATGGGGTCCCTAGGGTCACTTTTGTTTAGTTTTGAGCAAATTTTGTAATATATTTTGTAATGAATCGTGAAATGTGGAAGCAAAGCGTGAATCTAGTACAAGTCAAAGGGGCTTTAGTCCCTTGGGTCGGTAGGTAATAGAGTGGTTTTGAGACCCATCCATGGTCCACGAACCATGGTATTGTAGATAAAATACTATATATATATATGAGTCATAGAAAGTCTTAAAAATAACTGAACTGGAAGAATAATTGTAAGGGCAAGGTGCTAAGGCAAGGAAAGTCTATTTTTTGTACTTGGGTGAAAGGGGAAGGCTCTTGCAGTTGAGTGCACAGAGACATTGGTAAGTCCGCAGGCTGAGTTTGAAGGGATAAGAGGTCTATAATTGGATGCTTATACTTAATAAAGACTATTTTGGGCCAAAATTCATGCATCTGCGTATTATTATTTACTTCTTCTAATTTCATGTATCTTCGCTCTGTGATATATTTTATATCAATTAATGCTTGTTTACTGTGTGGAAGTGGTAGATTCATAATATGTATGCATGATAAGTACAATTAATCACCTTCACGAATATCTGGAAGTCGTTTAGATATATTTGCAGTTGTTATATGTTCGGAAGGATTAAAGCTGCGAAGGTGGATATAAGCCATGGGGACTTCATGTTGGGAACGAGATCCCCTAAGGACAGTTTTGGGGCTAAAAGCCCATGTTTTGGGTCAAGTTTTGTAACAAAGTGTAAACTCTCCACATTTTGTGGTCACGGAGCGCGAAGGTGTCATAAGTCATAAAGGTTTGTCCACCCTTATTTTGAAAAGTGTAAAGTCGACTGTAAAAGATCTGCCCATGGCCCGCGGACCATAGGATTGTATAAAAATAGCTAAGTAAGTAAGCTCTAAGTATTCATAAGTAATAAATTGAGTATGAAGTCTTGAGCAATAAGGAGAAAAGTCTAGGTTTTGGGTCATAATGTAGGTAGAGGCTCTACAGCTGAGTGTATAGAGGCATAGGGTAGAAGTTTGTAGCTAAGTGCGCGGACCCCTCCAGCCGTGTGTGCGGGGCGGATAGAGTCTATAATCATCTGAAGATATCAATAAAGAGAAGCATTCTAAAAATTCTATATCTTTGTTTCCTATTAATGTATCTTATCATATTGTGTATGGTTTTCATTTATAATGCTTATGAGATGTGTGAATGTATGTAATTACGTTGGTTAATTGAACACAACTAAGAATATTTGTTTATGCGGTGCTAATTGTGATTGTTTAATAAGATAAGTAAGACAATTAAGCTAGTTCGGGAATCTTCACGATACGCTGCCCTAGTAGCATGGAAGTACCTTAATCATAGGTTAGGTCTGCACGAAGGTCAATCGTACCCTTCGCGGAAGTACTAGAAGGACGAAATAAAGGCTAGATAGGTAGAGCCCTAGAACTTAAAGACCTGTGCGAAAGCAAGAATAGAAGGAATAAAATGACTTCACAACCATCTTAAGGTGCAGAAACTTGGTTCCAACATCCCTCCATATTGCTTCGGGTGAGACTTTGGTCCGCGCTCCATGGGATAATGTCGAAAGGGCCAATAATGTAGGGATTTTTTTGGCTAACTAACATTGAACCTGGGTCAAGCCCCATGTAGCCAAAAAATGGTTCAGTTGTTAGGACCAGAATTTGCATAAGATATGTGTGATATCGTATCACTAGAATCCAACTAAGAAAGAGATTGGAGACTGGTTGGATAGGAAGATCCAGGAATTCGCAGTGCAGGATAATAGAAATCCGCGAATTACAAAGGAACAGTGGCTGGACAGGTACCTATATACAAAAATCCATGAGATATTTTTTGTGCCTTTCTAGTTGAGCTATACTAGTGGATCACGAAGCTAGCAGATAGCCAAGGAAGGTGGAGACTTGACGGTCCTATTCTTTGGACCCCAAATTTAGTATAGAGATTGGAAGCCTCTGAGTATAAGATCGCTTGTGTTTTCGACCATTGGATCAATTGCATCATAGGAGGATTTGTGACTAAATTTGTGGTCGATACCTCAGTCAGCTACAGTGAGGCAGAGTGACATTTTTCAAAGGACCACAAGGTAAGTACTTGAAGTCTTTCAATACCTGGATTAAAATGTTATTGTGTGAAAAATGGGTTATGCAACTACCTCGATGTTCGAAGCTACGTCAAGTGGAAAAACTTACAAGAATGAAGGAAGAAAGGGTCTTGAATATAATCCATTGATTTCACCTCCATTGGGTGATGAAGAAGGAGTAGCGTAGGCTTCTTTGCAAAGTGTTATTCAGTTAATAAGAAAAGGATTCCGGTGACTTCCACCTCCACCTACACCACCTCCAACTTCACCACCATCACCTGCGACTTCACCCATACCACCACCACCTTCACTGCAGTTCAACATGGAAAATTCAGTGAAGCTGCCTTTGTTTAAAGGCTTGGGAAATGAGGGCCCGATGATCACATGAAGAAGGCAACACTAGTTAGTATGCTTCAAGATCACATGCTAACTCGATAAATTAAATACTCTAATGATAAGCTAAACGTTGGATTGACAGACATCTAGACTGCGCTGAATAAATAATTCAGTATGTCTAAATCTGAGGTATAGCCGGTTGTGGGGTTCAATGAAATCGTGATGAAACCAGGCGAGACACCTTGGGAATTAAATCAGAGGTTGAAGTGTGAAATCCACGAAGCTAATATGAACTTAATAGATGGATAACACCATGAATGGTTCGTGGCTTCACTTTTTCCACACCTAAGGGTTGTGCTGTCACAATAGAAGATAACGACTCAGGCAGAGGCCTTGGAGATTGTAATGAGACTGCATGAAACATCGATGCAGGATCCGAATTTGGGGGTTCAGTAGATCCATGTGCAGTTACAAAATCTTTTCCTTGAGATGCAAAGTTTGAAGCAGGACAGAACAGTTCGACTAAAGGTGCGTGAAGAGGTATGGTGCTTGAAATGCAAGGGTCGAGGACATGAAAAAAATCATTGCTTGGTCTTTGTGAACTACATTGCAAGAGGAGTACCAATGCCTTTGAGTTGGGAAGCTCAAGAAGGACCAAGCACGGGGCCTGCCTTGTGGTGCACTATATGTTTTTGTAGTGGGAAAACATACGACGGATAATTTTCATTTGTTGCAGAATTTTGTACAAATACCACAACAACTATTTTGCAACTTCTATAGGTCGGCAGGGCATGATGAGTGCAACTATAGAATATATGAATTGATGATGGATAGAACACCCACCTATAGGGTTCAGGCAGAAACATAGACCCTTGACCAGAACACAGGGATGGCGTGAACATGCTTTCAGGCGTGCGGACGAGGCCTAGGCGAAGGAGGACCTGGCAGAGGTTAGGGACAGCTAATATGCTACAATTGCGGAGGACCAGGACACTATGCATGTGATTGCACTAACTTAACATGTTCCTCATGCAAATATTGCACTCTGTTTGATCATGAGATGGAGGATTGTCCTACACTGATAGCGAGGATACATGAAAAAGGGGTGCTACCACCTCCACTGACTCAAAACCTGTAGATGATGAGGTTTGAGCCTCGCGAAGAGGATCCGAATGTGAATATAGTGCTTTGAAGTGGAATTGTAATAGGGGATGATAAGGGGAAACATCCCGAAGACATTGCATGGGTTTGCAAAGCTCCGGCGAAGGAGGCTAAATTTAATTTGGAGTGCGCACATGAAACGTTCATGGAAAAAAAGAAGAGCTTCATTGAGGCCTCCACCTTAGGGAACAAGGATAAGATGAATCAGGAGATGGACCCTTCTATGC
>APFE031263766.1:5861-16437 GCA_000404065.3 Pinus taeda | reverse complement strand
GACAGACAAATATGATGGGAAGGATGATCTGCACGCACACTTGGCCAAATGGGTTGAGGCCTATGGAGCGAAGCTCCAATCTGAATGGGTGCACTTGTTCTGTCACACCCTGGATGTCATCCCAATGAACTGGTACTTAGAAACGGATCTCTACCATGTTACATGTGAATGGGATATTCTGTGCAAAGGATTCATAATGACATTCAGCTTGGAAGACGGGTTTCATTGTATTGATGAGGCACTACAATAAGTGAAAGTAGTAATATTTAGGATACCGTAGGATCCTTTGGACCTGATTCAACCAGATTGGACTACTCAGTTGAGTCATGCACTGGAATGCTACAATGTGATCGCTGAAGAAGAAGATGAGGATCCAAGAAAGATTAACATCCCTGAAACAAAAGGTCACGTGAGGTTGAAGGACCATAGATTGAGAATCCTGATATAACCACGCCACTGAAAACGAAATAGGTAAACACTGGTATGGAGGCATAGCCCAAATTCGTGAAGATTGGAGATTACTGGGATGACACGATGGTGAATAAGGTAATTGAATTGCTCCATGAATACCGTGATTTATTCCCTACCAAGTTTACGGATCTAAAAGGGATAACCAGGGACCTAGGTGTTATGAAGATCATGTTGAAGCTCGACGTGAAGCTAGTTAAGCAAAGACCTTACTGTCTCAATCTGAAGTATAAGGAGAAGGTCTGCTTAGAGCTAGACAAGATGCTCGCGGTAGGCATCATTGATCCCGTGGAAGAATCTAATTGGGTAACCGCAATGGTGTTATAGGAAAAGAAGCAAAAAGATGAAATAAGCATATGTGTAGATCTCAAGAAGTTGAATGACGCTTTTTTACATGATCCTTTCCTGACTTCATTCACTGATGAAGTATTGGACAATATAGGTGGCTAGGAAGCATATTCCTTTACTGATGGATTCTATAGGTACCACTAAATCAAAATTGCACCAGAGGATAGAAGCAAGACAACCTTCAAAACTAAGTGGGGGTGTTTTCAGTACACTATAATACCTTTCAGATTGAAGAATGCGCCTGAAATTTTCTCGCACATAGTTGTTGCGACATTCAAGGAATTTATTCACAAGTTCCTGGAAGTGTACTTTGATGATTGGACTGTGTTTGGGCTTGTGAAACGCCATGTCACAATTTTGCGCCTGATGTTAGATACCAGTCGAAGATACCAGATCGCGTTCAATCTAAAGAAATTCGTATTTTGTGTTCCTTTAGGGACCCTACTGGGTCATGTGGTTTGTAGACAGGGACTGATGGTAGATCCTATGAAGATCATGGTGATACTTAAGTTAGAAGTGTCAAGGAGTGTGAAACAACTGTGCACCACCCTAGGACATACAAGATATTACAAAAAGTTTATCAAAGGCTATGCCTAGATCTTCGCGCCTATGAAGAAGTTGTTGAAAAAGGATGTCACATTCTGCTGGAATGAGGACTATAAGAAAAGCTTGGATGTATTGAAATGAAAGATGGTCACCACGCCAATTCTAGTCTTCCTAGATTGGAAGACGGAGTTTCACGTACATGTTGATGCGTCATGTATAGTGTTAGGAGCAGTCCTGACAGGTTGGCGAACGAGACTTGGACCATCCTATAACATTCGCAATCTGAAGGTTATCCAAGGCAGAGAAGAAATATTCCACCACCGAGCGCGAAGGGTTAGCCATTGTATATGTGCTCCAGAAGTTTAGACACTACTTGTTGGGTGGCCATTTTAAGATGTATATGGATCATTCTGCATTGAAGTACCTGGTCAAGAAGCCTATGTTGGGGGGGAGAATCTGCAAGTGGTTTTTATTGTTCCAAGAGTATGATTTTTAAGTTATTGTGAAACCTAGACGACTGAATGCGGGACCAGACCATCTTTCGCGCATCAAAACAGGGGAAGGACCCACTAATTTGGAGGAGGGATTGCCTGACATGCAACTATTTGCAGTGTGTGTCGCGGATGGTCATTTTGAAGATATCATACACTTCCTAACAATAGTAATTGCCTCGGAAATTTACATCGTCCAATTGAAGAAGGAGTTAGTGGTGCACGCGGAAGAATTTTCTGTCATTGATGGGCATCTGTACAAAATTAGGTCCGATGGGATATTGTGACAATATGTACCAGAGTTTGAAAGGAGAAGTATCCTAGTGGAAGATCATGGGTGCACCATGGGAGGGCATTAAGCAGGAAGAGCGACTGTGCAAAAGATTCTACGCACAAGGTTGTGGTGGCCAACCCTCCATCAAGATTCAAAATCTTACTACAAAGCATGTGATGTATGTCAAAGAAATGGAATCGTGAAGGGATGAGATGCCTCTAAATTTGCAAATGATGTTACAACCCTTTGAAAAATGGGTGATATATTTTGTGGGACTCATTCAGCCCCAAGGAAAGAAGACAGGAGTGAGGTACATTATCACCGCGATGGAGTATTTGACTCAATGGGTAGAGGCATAACCTATAAAGGACTATACAGGTGTGACTACTGCAAAGTTCCTCTTTGAGTATGTACTCACATGATTTCGGTGTCCAAATATTTTGATGAGTGATTGCGGTATGCACTTTCTAAATGATGCGATTAGCGCGCTGCTGGAGGAATTTCAGGTATATCACTAGAAGAGCATGCCTTATCACCCGAAGGCTAACAGGACAATGGAAGCATTCAATAAATTAATGGAGAATGCGTTGACCAAGGTTTGCAATGCTCAGCGAAGTGATTGGGACCTGTGCATACCTGCAGTACTATGGGCCTATCAGACGACATGCAAGAAGTTGACTGGACAAACACCCTTTAGGCTTGTCTATGGTGTTGAAGTAGTGATGCCCATGGAATACATTGTGCCTAGTTTTCACATAGCGGCACTCATGGATATCACAGATCGTGGAGCCGTGGAGGAGAGGATTGCGCAACTAGCTGAGCTTGAGGAAGAGAGATTTCTAGCTGGATTTCATCAACAGGTCCAAAAGCAGAGCGAAAAAGCATGGCACGATCGACAGATTAAGCTATGCACCTTTAAGGTAAATGTCCTGGTTTTGTTATATGAAAATAAGTTTGATAAATTTTCAGGGAAAAATTCAAAATGCATTGGTTAGTGCCCTATGTCATTAAGGAGATTACCGACGGAGGAGCGGTTTAGCTCATCAAATTGAATGGAGATCCCTTCCCAGGAAAGGTGAATGGTAGTCGATTGAAGCCATACACCGGTGGTCCAGCCATGTGACTATATGAAGGTAGCATAGTCTTAGCACTCCAAGAAGCTGAAAGGAGGCACGAGAATATAAACTACATAGCCCAGGTTGGGAGTTGCACGATTGGAGGATTGTACGAAGCAAGGAAGTGTCATAGGGTTCGCGACAACACAAAGGGAGCTGCGCTACACACGGAGAAATCATGCAGGTCAGCTGGAAAGTGACCGTTAAAGTCACTATTCATGATTTGATGGTAGAAATGTGGCCAAATGGAGTGGGCAGCTGGCATTTAAGATGGAATTTATGGATCAAATCCTTTAAAACATGCCGCCAATCTGGAATTAATGACTCGAATTTGGGGGGAACAGTCAGATTTGAATTCAAAATTCTCTATAAATTACAAGTGGTTGCCCAGATGCTACACGCAAAGGCCTCCAGCACGATAGTGCTACTTGATGGAGCATTGACCATAGAGAATGAAGCTGATAGGTCCACTATCAATGCCCTCAAGGGAATAGGGTTGAATCTAGCAGTGCTCCCTAGCGAGATGCTCCACCTATTGCAAGATGGAGTGATTGTAGTGTTGAGAGCCCTTAAGCACCGCGCCCTATAGGTGATCGGTGAGCAGTGGATTAACAATAAGAAAATGGCACTACAAAAAGACTCTACCATCACCGTCATGACCAAGGCAACTAATCAAAACAAGCATATAATGCAAGTCGTCAAGGAGGCATGCCGAATGGTCCGAGAGTTGGCCATTCCTAAGGAAGAACCAGTTGAGGTGCACGTCCCCAAGCTTGCTATAAGGGTGTGCGATGCTCATACAGAAATGGCGATGGTTCAGTTGGAGTTGAAACTGCAAATCACCGAGTTATAGTTGAAGACCCAGCCTTCAACCCCGCCAGAAGTAAAGGAGAAATATGCACCTGCTTTCACAGAGGCAATAGCGGTGGTTGATAGTGCAGTAGTGGACTGCACACAACTCTTTGAATAGTTGTTTGAGGTCTTGACGAGCTTGCAGGAGGACCCTACTATACAACAACTAGAGACAAAAGGGTGCGAGCTATAGCAGCGCTATGATGAGCCAAAGGCACAGCATGAACTGTTGCACTCACACAGACACTGGAAAAGTTGTAGGAGGCCGAGCAGTTGAAAGAACAGGTGGATGCAGTGCTGCACAAGGAAGTAGTGCTGAAAGCGCTATTGAAGCCCTGGCTGGATGAGGCTTACACGATCATAGCCTCTATTGAAGGAAAGCTTGCAACTTTGCAAGCAACTCGGCAAAATCTTCAGGTCGACAATTCAGGAACAATGATTGAGTAGATGGTTGAAGACGCGAAGCAGGTAGCCACACAGTGTGTTGTCGAGGTTGCAGTCATACAGGTCGAGATGGGAGGTCTTCGCGCTAAGATCTCCGTGCTTGCCGAGTGACTTGAGGACGAGTCACGATGTTTGTTTTGGGGGCCTATTGGGAACAGGATCTCCCAAGGATAGTTTTAGGGCTAAAAGCCCATGTTTTGGGTCAAGTTTTGTAATAAAGTGTAAAATCTCCACATTTTGTGGTTACAGAGCGCGAAGGTGTCATAAGTCATAAAGGGTTGTTCGCCCTTATTGTGAAAAGTGTAAATTTGGTTGTAAAAGATCTGCCCATGGTCCATGGACCATGGTATTGTATAAAAAGAGCTAAGTAAGCTCTAAGCAGTCATAAGTAATAAGTTGAGGATGAATTCTTGAGGGATAAGGGGAAAAGTCTAGGTTTTGGTTAGTAGCATAAGTAGAGGCTTTGCAGCTGAGTGCGCGAGGCCTAGCGTAGAAGTCCACAGCTAAGTGTGGGAACCCCTACAGTTGTGTGCGTAGGGTAGATAGAGTCTATAATCATCTGAAGATATCGATAAAGAGAAGCGTTCTACAAATTCTATGTCTTTGTTTCATGTTAATGCATATTGTCATATTGTGTATGGTTTTAAGTTATAATGCTTATGTGATGCACGAATGTATGTAATTACGTTGGTTAATTGAATGCAAGTAAGAATATCTGTTTACGTGGTGCTAATTGTGATTGTTTAATAAGATAAGTACGACACTTAAGCTAGTTTGGGAATCTACACAATATGTTTCCTAGCAGCCCGAAAGTACCTTAACCGCTGGTTAGAGCTACGCGAAGGTGATTCGTATCCCTTCACAAAGCTACTAGAAGGATGAAATAAAGGGCTAGTTAGATAGATCCCTAGAACTTAAAGACCTAAGCGAGCGTAGGAACATAAGGAATAAATCGACGTCACAACCATCTCAAGGTATGAAAACTTGGTTCCATCATTCCCCCATACTGCTTTGGGTGAGACTTCAGTTCGCGCTCCACGGGCTGATGCCAAAAGGGCCAGTAGTGTAGGGATTTGTTTGGCTAACTAACACTGAACCTGGGTTAGGCCCCACGCAGCCAAAACTTCAGGAAACCATCACACAAGCCTCTGGATGTAGAAACTTGGTTCTATCATCCCCAAATATTGTTTTGGGTGAGACTGCAGCCTGCACTACACAAGTTTTTTAGAATAACATTGAACTTGGGTCAGGCCCCATCAAGCCAACAAATGGTTCCGTTGTCGGGACTAGGATCTATCTGAGGAATGTGTGATGTCAAATAAGTGGTTTCCTACTAAGAAGGTAATTGAAAAGTGGATTGATCAGAAGTTGCACACATTTATAGCTCAGGAGAACATAAACCTGTGGTTATCCAAGGAACAATGGTTTAATAGATACTTGTACACTGACAAAGCTGAAGCCATTTTTTTGTTTCTTCCCTTGTGAATTGCATGAGTGATTGTCTAAATTAGCGAACAGTCAGGGTACATGGAGACTTAACGGCCCTATTGTGTGGACTCCAGAGCTGGTGAAGTGCTTGGAAGCTTCAGAAAATAACATTTCACGGGTCATTGACCATTGGATTGATCGTATCTTAGGAGGATTCGTCACTACGCTCGCGATCGATATGACCATCAACTATAGCAAAGTGGAGCGCATACTCTTCAAGGGACTGTGAGGTAAGTATTTAAAATTTTTGAAAACTTAGATTAATACATTGTTGTGTGAAAAAAGGGTTATGGCATTACCTTGATGTTTGGGACTACGCAAAGCATAAAACCCTTTAGAAGGAATGGAGAATTAGGGTCTGAACACAGTCCACTATTAGGATCCTCTTCCAGCAATGACGAAGGAACTATTTGAGTACACCGTGAAGTGCATTGCAGATAGTAAGTCAAGGTATCATGAGGATACCTCACCCATCCACTCCACCTTTGCATCAACCATTCAACATGGCAAACACAATGAAGATGTAAATATTCAAATGTGTGGGAAGCGAAGACCCCGAACAAGTCTAGTTCATTGTAAATGTTGTGTGGATAGTGCAGCAGATTAATGATGATAATATAAAGAAATCACAGTCGGAAAAAGTGTTGCATGGTAAGGTGTTGAATTGGAACATCAAGCTCTATCAAGATAGACCTAGCACAACAATGGAAAAGACTCAGTATGCGTTGAACAATGAGTTTAAGAAGCCTAAGTCGCAGGCATAGTCTGTAACCAAGTTTAAGGAAATACAACAGAGAGTAAATGAGTCCTCGTGAGATTTTGATCAAAGGCTAAAATGCCTGATCCAATAGGCTAATATGAAGATCATGAATGATCAACACAGAGACTGGTACATTACTTCATTGTTACCTCATCTGAGGTTACCATTATCACAATAAAAGATTAGAATGCAAGCGGAGGTTGTGGAGATCATGATGAGGTTAGAAGCCTCACTAATGTAGGATACGAATGTTGGAGTACAACAGATTCAGTGCGGCTAGAAAACCTGAACATGGAATTGAAAATATTGAAGACACAGAAGGAAGCTCAGCTAGAGGTGTGTGCTGAAGTCTAGTGTATAAAATGCAAAGACAAGGGACATGATAAGGATCATTGCCATGTTTATCAGAATTACTTGATTGGAGGAGGTCATGTGCCTCTAAAGTCTGATAACATTGTGGGACTGAGTGTGGGAGTACCATTATGGTGCGGTATCTACCAGATAGCTAGGAAGCACGCGACTGATAATTGTCACCTCTTGCAAAAGTTTTGTTTAAACATCGCAACAATTGTTTTGTACTTTCTGTAAATCGATTGGACATGAGTAGCGAAACTGTTGAAGCTTTTAATTGATGATGGAGCAAACCCCTGCATATCGAATGCAAGTAGAAAATCAGCCTCAGGATCAGGGTGCAAGTACAACACATGGAGGATTTCAAGGACGTGGAAGAGGAAGAGGAGGAGGGTCTAGCAGAGATCATGGAAAAATCATCTGTTATAACTATGGTGATGCAGGACATTTTTTGCACGATTATCAGAACCCTACGCATCCTTCTTGTCAATATTGCAGACAGTTTGATCATATGATAGAAGATTGCTTAGTGTTTATTGCGAAGATGCAAGAGAAAAAGACACAACAACCTACGAAAAACATACAGATGATGAGGATAGAGCCTCCTAAAGAGGACCATAGCATTAATATCATGACATGAAGTGGTAGGACTAAAAGAGAAGATAAGGGAAATTAGCCAAAACCCAAAGGATGGGTGTGTAAGGCTTTCGAAAAAGAAGATGGATTTGATCTCAATCACGCAAGAGAAAATTTTATGGAAACCAAGAAGAATTTTGTTGAAGCTTCTACGTCAGAGATTCAAGAGAAATTGGCTGAAAACAGTGAAATATAGGATGTGAGTCCCTCGCTATTGGGTACTTTTCTGAAAAATTCTATGAAGTTGTTGCGAGATAAGAAGATGGTAGAACGGATCCAGGGGCTAATTGATAATTTCGTGGGAAAAATTAAAACTCCTTCAAAACAACACATTGTAAGGAAACTAGGTAAACATAAGAAGTGGACAGGGCACGAGATGACGCTGACTCCGTAGATTGGGGAGTATGAAATGGATCAAGTTATCCTAGATCTAGGATCTGATGTGAGCGTACTACCTAATAGACCTGAGAAAAGATGGGAAGACTTGCACTACAATGGTCTCCTATACAGCTACGCATGGCCAATCAACAGAAAATAATTCCCATGTGACAACTGTATGGGATAACAGTTGATATTGAAGGAGTAAGTGCTATGGCCAATTTTGAAGTAATTGAAATAGTGGATGATAGCAATCCTTACCCTGTGCTACTAGATATTGATTGGGCCTTCGACATGGATCCCGTGCTACGATTTATTGTACCACTAGATCTTGCTAAAGGGGTGTGCTACACTAAACCAGTCCATGACTATGTGGAGGACAATTACTCAGATCAAATATACAAGATTACTACGTGTGACAAGGATTGGATCAATCCTACTGCATATGGGTGGCTTTCATGGGATAGATATAACTCCTATACCTCATATTCAGATGAAGAGCTCAAACATTGGCAAAATATATTGCATGAAGTTTCCATGCTACGTTGCAATATGATTACAAAATCATTGTGGTGCATATCCATGGAGGTAAGAAATCTCCCTCATTATGATGGCTTAAGTGATGTTAATTTATTTTTGGATGAGTTTGAAAGAGAGGTGCTAGAAGACCATAGATTCCAGGCACTTGATCTTGCATTATGTGCTACATCTTCCCATTGGTGGGGTATGCATAAGGATAGCTTCGTTGATTGGAAGGAATACAAGTGGATGATGAAGCTAAGGTTTGGTTACGCTAATACCCAGTTGACTAAAAGATACAATGGAAAGGATGACCAGTGCGAGCACTTGGCACTGTGGACTAAAGCTTGGGGAGAAGAGCCATAACCGGAATGGGTGCATATCTTCTGTCACACCTTAGATACTATTCCAATGAATTGGTACTTGGAAACAGAGCTACGCCATGGGACGGCCAAATGGGATATCTTAAGCGAAATTTTCTTGTTAACTTTCAGCTTTGAGGATGGATTTGAGTGCATTTATGAAGTGCTCTAGGAAATTAAGGCCGCTATCCTTAGAACACATGAAGAACCAGTAGAATGGGTTCAACCAAACTAGAATACCCAGCTACACCATGTACTGCAATGCTAAAATGTGACTGCAGAAGAAGAGAAAGAGGATCCCCAGAAGATCAACATTCCAACAACCGAAGGACAACGCGAGGTTGAAGGACCCAAAGTAGCGAACCTTGATATAATAGAACTATTGAAGACTAGGCAAGTAAACATTGGGTCTGATGCACAACCTAATTTTGCAAAGATAGGTGATTATTGGCATGGAGATACAATTGATAAAGTGGCGGAATTGTTGTACGAATACCAGAACTTGTTTCCTACCAAGTTCTTGGACCTGAAAGGAATAATAGGGGATTTGGGAGCGATGAAGATCACCTTAAAGCCCAATGTGAAGCATATAAAACAAATACCTTACCATCTAAATCATAAATATAAGGAGAGATGCACAAAGAGCTGGAAAAAATGTTGGAAGATGGAATCATTGAGCCAGTAGAAGAGTCTGATTGGGTAAGCCCTATGTTTGTCCAGGAAAATAAGTAGCAAGGTGAAATCAGGATATGTGTGGATATAAGAAATCTTAACGATGTGTGCGTTCATGAACCATTTCCAACCCCATTTACGAATGAAGGTTTGGAGAATGTTCGAGGGAATGAAGCTTATTTTTTCACTGATGGGTTCTCAGGGTACCATAAGATTAAGATTGCACCAGAGGATCGCAGCAAGACGACCTTCACAATAGAGTGGAGATGCTTCCAGTACATAGTAATTCCATTTAGGCTGAAGAATGCACCCATGATCTTTTTAAGGGTTGTAATTGTAGCGTTTAAAGAGCTCATCCATAAATTCTTAGAAGTGCATTTTTATGACTGGACTGTGTTTGGA
The DNA here is from genome assembly GCA_000404065.3 of Pinus taeda. Taxonomy (NCBI): domain Eukaryota; kingdom Viridiplantae; phylum Streptophyta; class Pinopsida; order Pinales; family Pinaceae; genus Pinus; species Pinus taeda. The sequence goes on along the minus strand of APFE031263766.1, from coordinate 6,331 downwards.
TTGGTAAAGCGCCACGTTGCAAGTTTGTGCCTTATGTTGGATATTTATCGTCGATACCATATTGCCATGAATCTGAAGAAATGTATATTTTGCATGTCTTATGGGATATTTCTTAGACATGTAGTCTACAAGCAAGGATTAATTGTAGACCTTGTGAAGATAGTTGTGATTGTCAATTTAGAAGCTCCGAAGAATGTAAAGCAATTGTGTGCAACATTGGGGCACACTGGCTACTATAGAAAGTGTCATGCGGAAAGAGTTATTTTTGCTGACAAAACTAACCTCCCTAGGAGTCTAAGACTCTCTAGTGACAAACAAGACAATTAAGAGCAATCCTTCCCTAAACATACATTATTCTATGAGAAACCAAGTGTTTTTTGATCCTACCTCAAATCCAACGATTGTTGTAGCAGTCCAGCCTCGTCGATCCAGATGAGCTCCTCCTTCACTTTGAAACCTGCATACACTAA